>VXBU01019342.1:0-16757 GCA_013400315.1 Bombycilla garrulus
TTGTAACCTAGGACACATATGTGCATGAAGCATTTGACAGTGCAATGATAAAACAAAGTCCTACCTAGATGAAGCAGGTGAGGCCAAATTGTTTGTCAACTAAACAATATTTGTCAACTAAACTTGTCAACCTTTTCCAGACTCACTGCAGGTCTTAAAAAAGCTGCAATGTTCTCCTTCCCACAAAAGAATAGAATTCATGGTAATTTTGCTGTGCTACAGGGCTACTGAGAAAAAAGCTAAAGATATATAAAAAGCCTTGAATTTTGGAAGAAAAGCAATTCACAAAACTTCTGATGCGGTGTAAAGTTCTAGTCAAATAACAGTGAAAAAACATCAGAATTTTGAAATTCAAGTATATGTCAAATTCTACGGAAAGCCTGGATCTTTCCTAAAGTATCCTTTCTAAAGCCTGACTACTTACTGCAACACACTGTTGGAAAACATACCAGTTTAAAAACTTTGTATATAACTTTAGCCAAGTGTGTTCACCTTTGCCTGGGAGAAGGGAACTGAATCTTCTTTCCAGGGCATTGTTTCTCTAGGTGAAACCTGATGCACTTAGCTTTTCACCAGACTGGGAGTAGCCACAAAGAGATAAAGGCCATCAACAGAACATCAACAGAACATTAGTGGCCATCTATGAACATCTATCCCAGACTCTGCCTCTGGCAAAGTTGGAGACATCTCCTCCCCTAACCCTAACCCAAAAAGACTGATAAAAAAATCAAGGAACGAACATCTAATTAACATCAGAAGTGACAACATCCAGATCCAACAGGAGAGCAAATACTAGGAACTATGCAACTTGGGACCAATGAACACTGACCCAAATAGTTTCTATGAGTTTTGAGTGTATAAAAGATCTGAAAAATCTAGTAAAAACTATGTATCATGGAATAATTCTCTCTGCACACCTGATCTCTATGAAGATGAGATAATTTCTGTGGTACATCCTGGCCAGGACAACATCCTGGCCGGATAATAATGTAATGCCTTAACTCACTAACATATAAATGTTGTTGAAGGGTTTTTGTTTTTCCCACAGTTTCGGTGATGACATTACTAATACCACCTGTTGTGGTTTAAAATAGCTTGGTTTTTAGTTAAGGAGAAAATCTATCAGCTAGGAAGTGACTCCAGGTGAGGACCTTGGCAGCTTCCTTTGGATCTGACAAAACCAATCAGCTGGCTAGTTTTGAATACTGACACCCTGTTAAACCACTTAAGAAAGCTGAACATTTTTGTGAAATCACATTTAAAAACAAACAAAGCCTGGTAAAAACGCTCTTGCTTCTGGCTTTTGGACAGGTAAGTGGGAGCCTGCCTGTGGCCCGGCCAGGTCGGCCCGCGGAATGGCGCAGCTTGGCTGAGATTCTGTCGCCACCAAGTTCCAACCACAGCTGACATGCCAGGCAGGCTCCACTCCAGCCACAAGCTGCCGAGCCATCCTGTCGTGGGAAATCATGCAGCTAAACCCAGAGGTGGCTCTGCAGCCTGCACAGGAAAGCAGTCCCACAGCTAGAATTGAGCATGTCAGGGGCTGGAAAACAGCCATGCTGCCAGAACAGCCACTGCCATTCTGGCCCAGGCCCTCAGATTCTGGCACAGCATCCCCAGCGCAGCCTGAAACACTTCACCACGATCACTCCGGCTGCTGCCCGCCAGAGATCACATGACCACCATCAGGGTGCGGGAGAGATATTAACTTTTTCAGTACGCAGGTGAAACTTAGACGTAAATCCTGTCTTGAATAACAGAAAAGGAAGGGTGAAGACATGTAAAGAAAACAACACAGAGACACCGAGGTCAGTGAAAAATAGTCAAATCCCAGATGGGAAGAGAATGAAGGGCTGCCTTAACCTTGGGCTGGAAGTCTCTTGTAAGGCTGTGGTGAAGATACAATTGATAACATCAGACTCTTTTCCCTGTAATTCAAGAAATGCATTTGGGGGGGATGTAACGTTCGAACCACAGCCATGAGCAGAGGCACCCATGCTGAAGCAAACAGATGTCGAAGTAACTATGATCTAATGAGAAGCTTGAACAGAGAGAGAGAGATGAGAGAAATGAGAAACCTTACCCCAGGGATANATACAATTGATAACATCAGACTCTTTTCCCTGTAATTCAAGAAATGCATTTGGGGGGGATGTAACGTTCGAACCACAGCCATGAGCAGAGGCACCCATGCTGAAGCAAACAGATGTCGAAGTAACTATGATCTAATGAGAAGCTTGAACAGAGAGAGAGAGATGAGAGAAATGAGAAACCTTACCCCAGGGATAAAGACAAACCTCTGTTCCCAGAGATGAAGATGATCCCAGAGACAGATGGAAAGAACTTTTGCTTTTATATTAGAACAGCTCATCCTTAAAATTGCAACCTAATAAGCTGAGATGACCCATGGTGGTAGTTGTAGGAAGACTACCAAACTGTAGCAGACACTTCACAATTGCAGATTTCCAGGTGGCTACTCTTCATGGAAATTAAAAGCATGAAAGAACTGTTTCTTGTGAAAGTCTCCAGAGCATGACAGGAGATAATCCTTTCCCTAAGTGAACTGAAGAAAAGATTGATTTTAAAGTGGTAAACTAACTGAAAATACCACATTTTGTCTCTTATTGTTTTCAGTGGGAAAGAAGTAGGGGGAAGAGAAGTGTTCTAAAAGTTTATTCTGATTCTTATCTGTTAATAAAGTTTTCTTTATACCCTTTAAAGTTTTGAACATACTTTCCTCTTCTAATCCTTACCTCACAGCAAAAAATTAATTTTAGTAAGTGTACTGGCATTTGGCCAACACTCAACCTACTACATTAACTGAGGCCGTGACTCATATTGGTGAACAAAAGCCACTACACCACCCATCTCCAATTGCTCTCCATGCAATCCAGCCCCTCCACTTCTGGTTAATAGGAACTTCTTACTGAATCATCTCTTATCCTGATTTCCACCCTCTGAAAAGTATAAGCTATGATTTTTATCAATTATTTCTCTAGACTATTCGTGTTCTACCATTGCTTTGACCTGGCAGAGATTTTCTCTGCTCTTCAAGGGTTCAGAGTAACTTTGTTTAGTGAGAAACAGACAAGCCTCCAGTTTCCCACAGAAAAAAATATCTGTTGCCTCCCCTGCTTTTCCCTGAGCATGTTGCAGTTCAGAATCTTATATCTCAATATAACATATGTTGTACTTCCTTCTCTTTTGTCCAGAATTGTAGTCAAGATCACTCATTTAGTGATTCATTCAATGCTCTGCAATATAATCTGCAATTCTGCCCATTGTACACATCCAAAAGTTTCTTATTTAAGTTATCTTATGTTTATGGCCCTTACACTGCCGGTATTCACACTGATAAAGATATGAAATTATTTACCTTGGAAAAAAACCTCTTAGACATCAAGTCCAACTGTTAATCCACCACTGCTAAATCCACCACTAAACTAAGTCGGTAAGTGTCACATCTATATACATTTTAAAGAATGTTCAGGAATGGTGACTACACCACTTCCCTGAGCAGCCCATTCCAACGCCAGATAACACTTCTAGTGAAGAATTTTTTCCTAATGTCCAATCTAAACCTGCCCAAACATAACTTGAGGCTATTTCCTGTCATTTGCTGCTCAGAAGAAGAGACTGACATCCACCTCACTACTACAACCTCCTCCTGTTAGGTAGTTCTAGAGAGCAATAAGGTGCCCTCTGAGCCTTTTTGTCTCCAGGCTAAACACCTAGAGTTTCCTCAGCTGCTCTTCATCACACTGGCGCTACAAACCCTTCCTCAGTTCCACTGTGTTCTCTAGATACACTCCAGCACCTCAATGTGTCTCTTGTAGTGAGCAGCTCAAAACTGAACATGTGATTTGAGGCGCAGTACCTGCTGAGTACAGAGGGATAGTCATTGCCCTAGTCCTGTTCACCACACTGTTTCTGACACAAGCCAGGAATGCCACAGGCCCTCTTGATCACTTCGGCAGACTGTTGGCCCATGTTCAGCCAGCTATCAACTGGCACCCCCAGGTCCTTTTCCACTGGGCAGCTTTCCACCCACCTTTCCCCAGGCCTGTAGCTCTGCAGAGGGTTGTTATGGTCTCCAGAGTTGAAACTGCCACTTAAAAAATACCAGCTATAGCTGAAGGATAGCTTAGTCTCCTCTTACACTCCTGGAGAATGCTGAACCACCTTGCCTCCATAGGGCCACAGCTCAAAATCTGATCACATCTGGTCCTGCTGCTGGAGGTTTTGCCTTCCAGAAACAGTGGGCCAGCATTCAGCACCAGCCTTCAGGCACCATGCTTCAGGTGTACAACTCATAGCCAAGACCTGAGTCACAAACATTTTCCACAAGGTGTTAAGTCACTGAGGTAAAAAACTTTCACTTTTCATAGGAGATCAGTTAAACTGCTATAACAGAGAGTGCAAGCACACCTTCCTAAGGCCAATGCTAAGGTCCAGGACAGCACTATAGGGGTATGACTTTCATACCACTTCAACAGATATACTTGAATCAAATTTCAGACTATATATTTCAGATCTTGATATTTTTGAATATTATACAGCTATTCAAACAACCTCTACTCTCAGAAAGGCTTATCAGCACCAGGTGTGCATGCTGGGGTGAATACCGTTGACCCCAGTACATGACTTCTCATTTATTGCTGTATAAGATTTGGAAATAAATTAGTGATGCTTGGTTTCAGATCTCACAGACAATCTATTAGATAGACATCCACCCAGACATAGCAATAAATGTGAATGGGAAGCTAGCTGATATACACTAAAGAGAATCTTAGATTCCAAAGAAATTAACCAAAAATCAGAAAATCAAACCCACAGCATCTGACTCTGTCCTCCCTCCTGTCACAGACCACCCCACCTCATGCCAATAAACAATTTACTTCCCCACAAAGGGATATTAGAACTGGAAGAACCTGGTCTGTCTCACCGAAAAACTTGTACTTGTCCATGCAGTACTTTCAAGAAACACTAGACTAGTTGCTTCTATATAAATACCTCCTGTAGATACCATATCCTCAACACTTACCTCAAGGATAAGTTATTCAAAGGTATTTGCACCTGATTCCTTAAAAATTTAAAGTGGAAACAGATGACAACATCATTGCATTCCACTCAAATAGTCACACAATACTGAAATATTTCTGAGTCTCTCTTCACCACACACCAGCCTAGAATAAATACACATAAAGGATTAAAGAATAAAAAAAGTCATGAGTTGACTGGATGAGCATACAAAGCGTATCATTCTGTATGATATGCCTGACTTTTTCATTCCTAATTTAATCCAGTAGTTTTGAATATAAAATCTAAAGAGAGGAGTAAGACTTGTAACATTCAGATCCCTAGCTGGTTATATTTTCAAAAGTAAAAATTAATGACATCTGATAAACTCAGAAATTTTGAATTGACATTGCTTTCTTAAATTATTGCAGCTGTGAACATATTTGGAGATAGGATCAGATCCATTTCTAGCAGCATGTTTTTCTTAATGGAACTTTCATACTGCTGCTTTATTTTGTAGAATACAGGCCTTTACCAGTTCTCATATCACCAAGTGTACTGTAGGAAACTGCAATAAGAAGAAGCTACTTTTTAAAAAATTCATAGTTATGCTGTACACAGAGCAATATTTTCTATAGTTTGCAGAAAGCAGTCACCCTTCGGAAATACTAGTTCAAAGACTTTGAAATGATTAAGCAATAAGCACACTTTATTATAAACACTGCAATTTCTGTGGACTCTGTAAGAACAGAGCTGGGTCATGTAGAGCTTAAAGGTAAGTCTACGGGGGTTTTTTATGCTTATTAGTGGATCTGATTAATATGTTCCTTCATATTGTACTGGGGAAAGCAATCAGTACTGTTGTAATCAAATTCTACTTAAGAGTGTATTTCTGAGAAAATAATTGAAAATAAACCCCATTTTGTGATTCAAATATTAAAGCAGAGAAGTAGCAATCATAAGCAATGATGCTATTTCCCTTCAATTCATACTTTCCTTTAGTGGGTATTTATGCTCCCTATCAAGCAAGTATAAAATTTCCCTCAGAGTAAGTTCAGAGCCATTTCAAATGCTGGTGAGGGGTGATGCTGGTGGTGGAGAGAAGTATTCTGTATATGATAATTTATAGCAAACTTCTGTTAGAATCTAAACTGTTATTGCTTCTGTTGAGTTTAGTGCTTCCAAAAACTGACAGAAAACACACATGGAAGCTAGGCCAGTGCACTTATATTTGTCAGGTTGATAGACAGCAAACAGAGAATAAAAAATAAATTAATTATAGACTACAATTCATATTTATATTCCCCTTTGTAATTTACTAGAAATTTAAACACTATTTTTTTTCTCAGAACAAAAACTGAAATACATTTAGGCTTAAATATGTAAGGATTATTACTCATTAAATTTAGAAGAATGTAACTTTTTGAGAGCAATCTGAATTTTAGAGCAAAGAGATACACAACCAAACATCCAGTATGCTTCTGGGACTATCATTTGCTATTATTTCTTTGTGAATTTTAGAAGTTAAATAGTCTATCTCTTACTCTATTATCTTCTATTTTTAGTTCATTGATGAAAAGATAAAAAATGAGGCTTTTGTTATGTTTGAAAATTCTATAAACATTAACATGTTATCTCAGATCAAAAAAGTGCCATTAATAATTTGTTAATCACATCATCATTTACACCACAAATTTCTAAGATAGGGAAACAGTGAAAGGTTCAATTAAACGACATGCAAAAGGATGTAATCTGAATTTGTAGTTCTAAAGACTGTATTATCTATCCATAAAAATAAATTGAAATTATTATTTTCTTGACAGTTGCAGAGGTTTTGCAGATATTATGCCCACCACTGGAGGGTGCTGGGTTGTGGTTAGGAAATGTTGCACTTATTTTATCATACCAAAAATTTATTTTTATATACTCAGGTTCACATTGGAGGACCATTTCTATGGGAAATTCCATTCACCTCCTGGTGATCTGTAATAACGGCCATGACATCTCTTTAAAAAGCTGTACACTGAAAAAGAAATTTCAGTCTTCCCCTTTCTGGAACTGGCTTATTTTTCTACTCAGCTGGCACAGGTCTCAGATGCAATGTGACTCTAGCAGCACAGAAAAAAAAAATGCAGAGAGCAAAATCCACTGAAGAAACATCACAATGACCATCATACATAAAAACCTCCTTTTTCTTGACAAAAAAAAATTAGAGCTAAGGTAGATAATTGATCTGCAGCCTAATCCCATGTCAATGCCAGTTCCACTCACTGTCCTAGGTTACAATGTAAAAATGTGCCAGAGGGTCTGTATTCTATCTCCATCTTCATTAACTGTTGAAACAAAGGAGGGACAGTGTTTTTCTTTGCCTCCTCCCCTGGACTATCTCCTCTTAATGGGCCATTAACACCTTGCCCTATGAGTCATAGATAACTCCCTCCGGGAGCCATTTGTGTTTAATGGGCCATCAAGGACCCACCCCATGACTCATACAATGATATCAGCCCATTGTGAGGATCCACCACATGACTCATAGAATTACATAATCCCATTGTGAGATAGTCCACCCAGGGGGAGGAGCCAAGCATTCCCACCTGGATATAATGTGGGAACTGGGACAGAACAAGGAGCCCTTACCCACTGGTTTCCAGAGGACAAGAGCTACCAGACCTGTCTACGGGATCACTATTTCAGCAAGACCACCTCATCTGGACTGCTGCCACCACCCTAACTAGCAGGGTATCAGGTTGTGTTCTGACTCTGTCAGTGTTTTTGTTTTCTTTGTATTACTTCCATGTATTTTACTTTTTCCTATTAAATTGTATTTCTGACTTGTAGTCTCACTGGTTTTGCTTTCAAACCAGCACACTCACTTAAGGCCATACCTACTGCACTGATTTTCACTAAACTGGTACTGAGGAATGTGAATCCCAGTAAACCAAACAGGACAATCTGTTTTGGTTTTTTTCCATTAACGATCTGTTAATGTTCGTTAAACACTTACTCGACCAGTTAATGCAAGATTTTGGTTCTTTTACAAATTTGGCTTATCTATAGCCCTGCTCTTTTACTGCAATAACACTACTTGCATGTTAAGCTCTAAAGGCAATGACTGTCTTCGAAGAACTTCAGCATTTTGCTAAATTGTATGAACACTGATGTAACACTAGAAAAACAAGAGTTAAGTATTGCACACAAGAGAAAGTGGTTTAATGTCGCCTGGGAGCCACAACAACTTTCAAAGCAAGGAGGTTTGTTCTCAAAGGTTTTCCACAAAGATTACAGAAGTTAAGATTATCACAAAAAAATGACAAAGAATTTGTTCAGCAAGGATACTGACTCCTTTGTACACTGCTCTAGAAATTAAAATTACAGTCTATGTGAATGGAGTGTAATTTTCCTATGTAGTTTACTTACAGGGAAGGGATAATAAGCAATTTGACCAAAAACACTTTTTTCCTAATATGACCATTAATACAATCATGTAAAGAACACATCACTGAATTAAAACAATAGCACTATTAAAATGAAAGAATGTGTTTTGAAAACTTTGGGGTTTTTTCCTCAAGGATTTGGGGTTTTTTTCAGTTATTTATACTAACGAATCAAAATCTAATCTTCAGGTAGTACAGCATTTAATAGTCCTCTTGGAGGGCTATTGTTTGTAATGTAAACATAATTGAAACTGATAATTTAACTTCAACACAGTTTTCTTCTTGCTTGTTTGGGATCAAAGTGGTTATCTTGAGTTTAAGTGACAAGCATAAGTTCTCTCTTTTTTTGTTAAGAAAGTTACAAACATTTCCAAGCATAGGTCCTTCACCATAGAGCAGATCTTAACTTGGGAAATAAGCAATGTGGAGAAATGGAATATACATTAAAAAACAATTAAATGATATTGCATAAGCACACGTCTTTCAAGTAATGGTGCCACCTTCAAAGCACAAAATAAATAAGAATAAAGCTGAAATGAGATACCTTCAGATGATATTTAATTGGCCATTGATAGAGCATGACCTATAACTGACCCCTACCTACTGTCACTGTACATGCTCTTTGCATTGCTCTTAATGGTGTTACATACAAATAAGCTAAGCTTTCACATACAACTAAATAAAAAACCCCAAACTAACAAATTAGTGAAACTAGCCCTTATTCTCTCTGCCCCCCACCCAAAAAAACACCTCAAAATAGAAAACAAAACACAAACCCTCTATAAAACCACCCATAGGGAAAAGCATAAGAAAGTAGGAGAGGCTTGAAGACAAAAGAAAGTTACTTTTTCCAGGTATAAATCTCCTTCCTTCAGGTGGTGAAGTAACCATATACATGGACATCCAATTAATGAATGATGCTGAAGAATAACTTACTATAGAATTTACTGTGCTGTCATATAAAAGCTCATGTGTGGGAGTTAAAAACTGGATGATCCCAACCTGTTTTGTACACAGAAAAAATACCGCTCACCAAAACCTCACTGAACAACATATACTGAACAGCAGACCTACTACAATCATGTGACTTCAAGGTGAGTTTTTCTCATTCTTCTCAATCTAACATTTTGAAAAATTTATGCCTAATACACAGTTTCAGTTTCCAGTTTCATATTGCAAAAGAAGTTTGCACACAAATTCAGCCTCATTCATAACCTCTGGACAGGTTTAGTTTTCAATTTGCTCCTGGCAGCATTCATATGACACTCACTGCTCAAGGTCATAAAACATTACGCATCAACTTTCCAGGCTAATTGTAAAAAGTCTAATTCTTCACAAGGGAGCATAACTTTTTAGCATGCTCTTAGAATTGCTGTCTGCCCAGAAAACATTGCCTTGAGAATACCATCCATATATGTTTCATTACCTCACTCCATAACAAAGTGGTTATGAATTATTTCCTTCGGAGTATGTCAGAACCATGGAATTATTATTACAGAACCACGGAATTTTCTTATGCAAATAAGCTTTTGTTCCAGAATCATGGAACGGAGTGGATAATCTGGTCTATTCTCCCTGCTCAAGGAGAGTCATCCAAGAGCACATGGCACAGGATTGCATCCAGGCAGTTCTTGAGTATCTCCAATGAGGGAGACTCCACCTCTCTGAGCAACCTCTTCCAGTACAAGAAGGAGAGAAGTCCTTCCTCACATTCAGGTGAAAATTACTGTGCATTAATTTCTGCTCATTGCATCTTGTCCTACTCTTTGGCATTGAGCAGATACGAACTCCATCCTCTTAACACCCTCCCTTCAGATACTTGGATATACTGAAGAGATCCCCTCTCAGCCATCCCTCCTCAAGGATGAACAGGCCCAGCTCCCTCACCCTTTCCTGGTAAGAGAGATCCTCCAGTTCCTTAATAATTTTCATAGCCCACCACTGGACCCACTCCAGGAGCTCCGTGTCTCTCCTGCGCTGAGGAGCCCAGAACAGGACACAGCACTCCAGATGTGCTTCACCAGGGTTGAGTAGAGGGGCAGGATCACCAACCTCGACCTGCTGGCAATGCTCTACCTAATGCACCACAGGATACCATTGGCCTTCTTGCCCACATGGCACACTGCTGGCTCATGGACAATTTGTGGTCCACCAGGACCCCCAGTTCCTTTTCCACAAAGCTGCTTTCCAGCAGGTCAGTCCTCACCCTGTACTGGTGCGTAGGTTTATTCCTTTTGTTGAATTTGAGACAGTTCTTCAATGTCTGTCTCTCCAGGCTTTTGAGGTCCTTCTGAAGGGATGCACAGCACTCTGGGGTAATGGCCATTTCTCCCATCTTTGTGTCATCAGCAAGCTTGCTGAGGGGGCATCTGCTCCTTTGTAGAAGTCATTGATGAATAAGTTAAACAATACTGGGACCAGTATTGAACCCTGGAGGACACTACTAGTTGCAGGCCTCCAACTAGACCCTGTGCCACTGATTACTGTTCTCTGGGACTGAGGTGAGGCTGACTGATAAGTTGTTTCCTGGGTCCTCCTTCTTTCCCTTGCTTTAAGATTGGGATGACATTTGCTTTCTTTCAGTCTTTAGGAACCTCTCCTGATCACCAAGACCTTTCAAAGATGATTGTGAACAGCCTAGCTATGGTGTCTGCCAAGTCTCTCAACACTCGTGGATGCATCTCGCCAAGGCCCATGTACTTGTGGATGTCAAGTTTATCTAAATGTTTCCTAACCCAATCATTCTTGAATAAGGAAACTGACTTTCTTTTACCCTGGGCACCTGGGACAGAGATTCCAGAAGACTGCTGCAAAGAAGATGCTCAGTAGCTCTGCCTCTTCTGGTTCTTCAGCTACAAGGCCCCCCCTCCATTTAGTAACAGGCCACATGATCCTTAGTTTTTGTTTTGTTTTGTTTGAATAAGCCTTTCTTGATGTCCTTGACATCCTTGCCCAGATTTAATTACAAATGGGCCTTGGCCTTGCTTGTTTTATTTCTACTTGCTCTGATAACCTCTCTATATGCATTCCAAGTGACCTGACCCTGCTTCAGTCTCCTGTGTATTTCCTGCTTATGCTTGACAATAATTCTTTATTCATTCACACAGGTCTCTTGACCGCCTGATTCCTTTCTTAATGGCATGCATCATTCCTGAGAAAGCAGTCCTTGCACATCAAACAGCTCTCTTAGACACCTCTTCCCTCCAGGGCCTATTCCCATGGGATTTTTCCAAGAGATCTGTAAAGAGGGTAATGTTAGCTCACCTGAGTATCACGGTTGTAGTTTTACAGGCTGTCTTGCTTCTTCTTCATCCAGTACTGAACTCCACAATCACATGATCCCTGCAACCAAGGCTGCTCCCAGTCTTCACATTTACAACAAGACTTCCCTGTTTGTTAGTATGAGGTCAGGTAACATGCCACTCCTTGGGGAATCCTCTACTACCTGTTTTCAGAAAGCTGTAATCAATGCTTTCCAGGAACCTCCTGGACAGTTTGTGCTTCTCTGTGTTGCTTCTCCGTGTTGCTTCTCCAGCAGATGTCAAGGTAGTTAAAAGTCCCTCACATGAACCAGGGCTGTGACTCTGAGGCTGCATCAAGCTGTCTACAGAAGGCCTCATCCACTTTTTTCTCCTCATCAGCTGGCCTGTAGCAAACACTCTTAACAGTGTCACCCTTATGAGTAACCCCCTTTATCCTGACCCATAAGCTCTCGACTTACTCCTCATCTACCCCAAGTCAGAGCAGAATACATTCCAAGTCCTGCTTCACACAGGCAACTCTGACACCATGCCCTTCCTGGTCTGTCTCTCCTAAACAGTATGTAACCCTCCATGACAACATTTCAGTCATGCAAGCTATCCTACAACATCTCTATGAACACACTGAGATCAATATTGCAATTGATATTGATCAAGATGAGATCAATTTTGTTGATCATCAATATTATTTTAGGGAGTCTTATGTCATTAACACTTAGGGACGTAAAGTTTCCAGCATCAAGAAGTGGTAAATCAGTGAGATTTCTATTGTATAACACTAACTTATTTTACCAATTTGTTTGGGTCTTCAATGAGTGACTTGGTTTGGTTAAATAAAATCATAAACAAAGTGAATTTCTTGCAGGTTCTGTATAAAACAAACTCTGAGCTCAATACCATGCAACCCTCCTGTGGGATGACTAATTTTTTGCTTGTAAGACTGCAATGGAACAGAAGCAATACTGAGGCTGGAGAAGAGAAACAAGTAAAGGATATAGCTCAACTACAAAAAACCATCAGTCTCCAGTGCAACTGACTTCACAGAGATTTGTTCTGCATATGACAGTAAGTCCTTCTACCATAAGTCATGCTGCACCAGCAGCTGCCAATACCAAAGAGAATGTAATGAAACAAAGCACAGCAGACAAGACAGAGGAAGACAATGCAGGGTGCCCACCTGATGGCATTCTAATGCCTGACATCACACCATCCATTGTAATGCTTCATTGTAATGCTTGCTGCAGATTATATTCTTACCTATTATCTACACCCTTTCATTTTTTCCAAAACAACCTAGTAGTTCTTACCTTACAGCCATTATTGTGTAAACAATGTCTAGAAAAGTAAGGAAAAATCACAAGATACACCAATATACAACAGGCAGGATTCAGTAGCAGAGCATCACTCCTCCAGTTCATAATTAAACGATCAACCTACAGTTTTCCTGGAAGGATATTATACTTGCCTTCTTAGAATTAATATAGAGAAATAGCACCCAGGTAAGATTCTGCTTTGTGTAACTTTGGTCAACAATGTAACAGAGAAAAATTTGACCAGGATTACAATGATATTTTAGTATCAATACAAAAAAAAATTCCTCATCTTAAATACTTTGAAGTGAAAGTACTCTATCGAAGTACAATTTCTATCTGATGAACAGCTCAGGTCATTATTTTCCCAAATTTATATTTGCACCTTCTTCAGTGAATATGACAAGATTGACTACGATTACTTGGATTATGTAATTTGGATTACTTAAAGTTTGCTGGGGAAAATAGAATTACTGTGTGAAACAAGCTACATCTAACCTTTGACTAGATGACACCAATTTAAAATCACTATCAATGGGAAAAAAGATGACAAACTTCTACTCCTCTGTCAAAGAGATCTGTTTGAATTGCAGGCTAGATCTGTAGAAATTATTTAAAATGTGTCGGTACAGATTAGATGGAAGAAATACTTAACAAGAGAGGAAAGGAATTATCTCTGAGAAGTATATAGGTATCTTAAAAAGCATGGTCCAGTTCTGTCCAACTAAAAAGTAAAATTATGGCAGTATAATGCAAATAATTGCATGGTTTATCTGTTTGCAATTACCAGACATGTCTAAATAGAAAGAAAGAATATGTAAAAGAAACAATTGCAAAGGAATAGAATAAACAAAATAAAGTGCAGTGAATACTACACATATGTGGGATATGTCCTTGTTATTATGCTCTGCTAAAATACTTTATTTAGTGTGGAGACTGCGGATCACACTGATGGAATGGAATCTCATTAACTGTCTGTGAATGTTGCAATGAGGTTTTATTCAATATATGAGTAAATTACATGCACGTACACCCTGGAGAGAAACTATGTCAGTCACTGAATATGGGCAAAACAGTTACTTATTCAAAATATTAAAGACTTCAATCCATACATGCAGTTTTGCCGCTCTTTTTGAGTTCAATCATAAAAACAGCATATGTCCCATCAGTACCAGAACCTGATTTCTAACATTGTATCCAACATGTTTGGTAGCAGACTGAAAACCTGAGACAGATTCACCTATATTACATGAGAATATCACTCCAATGCTTGAACAAAAATGTAATGCTCAGCTTTCACCTTCCTTACCCCATAATGCCATCTTTCCTGTGGTAAAGAGTGTCATATAAGCAAATTCCTCCTTAGACTTGAATCCTGGCCTCAGCTGAAAATGAAAAGAGCTCTCTTGAAAGAGAACTTGAAGATGGAGATGAGGAGATGCTAAGAAGCTACCTGTGCTGTCTGCACCGGAAAACAGATAAATAAATGCACTGTATTTTAGGAATTTTTGAAAGTAATAATTAATAATTGGAAGGCAATAATAGCAAGATTAGCAGTAAATGAAGAAATATCACTGAGGCACGTAATCAAAGTGTGCTTTTTAGTTACATCATGTTAATTTTTAACAATCCAATCATCATTTTTGCATGCATGGGAATGTGCTTCTGTTGTCCATGTAACTATTTAATGTTTTGCTGTTGTTACTTGCTTTTACCATGCCAGCCTCTAAAATTTGTGACATTTGTTCTTACTTCACTTTTTTAGAATCATTAATACTTACTCATACACACTATATAAATACAGCTGTCGTGTACCATTTTATTCAAAACTGTAAAACTCAGGCTTGCATGCAGACAGCTCTATGAATGTGAACTAGTGTAATTTTCTCAGTGTTTACACAGACAAACATGCACATTGTAGAATCAATTACCTCTGTTTCTATTCTTCTTCCCTACTTCCCAGCAGCAAAAACCTATTAGCTGAAGTGAAAGCAAATTCTACCAAGAATTTTATGCCGGAACCATTAAATGCGTCTTTTATGGCACTATTACTGTGACCTTCTACAAGAGGCAAGACTGTTCTTGGTAACTCCTGGTCAACAGTGTCCTCTGTGGATACCCCCCTGCATGACTTTGAGCCCCGCAACATGATGTGTGTGATGTCAGTTGTGAATATAATGAGAGATTCAGACTAAGATTTTGAATGTAAATACCTTAACTACAGTAAGGACTTAACATCAAACCTTTCCTATACTTTCCTGTAATTAGCTCCCATAAAACCATTCTTCTTCATTCTACAAGAATCCTCTACAACATGTGATTTTTATATTGGCTCAAGCTCAGTAACTTAACCTATACGTTTTTCTCTAAAAGGACTTTGACTTGAATAATACAAAAATTCAGGCTTAAAGACATTTAGGACCCTAGAAAAAATCATTACATTAGCCATTAAAGGTGTTATCAATTTCTGGCATAGAAATTTAAGTTAATGAAAATGAAAGAAATTAGTTTGTGTGGCAAAATCATAATCCTTCTTTAGCTTTTATGAAGAGCTATAAACTCCCTTTGTCAACTAATCATATAAAAGGGTAAGGTAAATGAAAAATAAACTAAAAAAAACACCCCAAAAACTCAAGTAAAAATGTACTTACCCCAAATTGCCATGAAAATTGCAAAGAAGACAGTCCCTCCATTATCAAACAAATGTGTAACCTGAATAAAAAAATAAATACATCAGGAAAAAATAATATTGTCACCTCAACTTTTGCCCCAAAGAATCCCAGAGTACAAAACTGGTGGCAGAAATTAAAAGCTAAGAATTCTCATAAGCAGTACTACTAGCATGTTTATTCTACCAAGATTTGTCAACGTCACTCTGCATCATCACTTGATGCATCACCAGTCATTTTGTTTCACAGACACTGAGCTGTTTTGTTCATGTCCAGACAGGCTAAAACTTCATCCAGAATTCTTGCCATTTGGCAGGTCAAACTCTATCTCAAACACTTCTATTATAAGGTTTTTAAGAGCTAAAAAAAATCTTCACTTTTCTCCCTCTACATACTTACTGTCTCTTGATTCCATTTTGTTCTTCTACCCAGGTATTTTGCAATTTCTCTGCAGGTATAAATAGCGTGTATTCCTTTTTATCCAGACACCTCAGCCTCTCAAACTGTTGACATTCTCCTTCTTAAAAGACTTGTGCATTGAAACTCCAATAAACATTAAATTGTTTCTAAATATAACTCTGAAGAAGTCTCCATATTTCAAAACTGTGAAGGTAATTTCTTCCATGAATGCTCTTATCTTAGTTAGATTTATCCCTCTGTCATAAGATTTTTTTTGGTCAGAATAGCAATTCAGCTGTGAAGTCTAAGTCATACTGATTGAAAATAATTATTGAAAAAGAAAGTACTTATTTATTTATACTTAGTTCTAATTATTTGTTCATTCTTACTGAAAAATTGAAAATTAGGTTTTGCATGCCTTTTAAGCATCTGAGTGGGTGAATCGGAGGTTTCACTTATGAAAACACCACAAATTATATTACAAAAATTTGAAATGTCTAATATACTATCCATAATATGAAACAGTATTTAGGAAGCTGATAAGATCAATGTCCTTTCAGTAGATTTAAGGTTGCCAATTTATAGCAATGAAATTTATTCAGGGATAATGGGTATGCACTTCTTCTAAAAAAAGGTGGTTTAAGATTGTTGCAATCTTTGAGAATC
>VXBU01019345.1:0-46704 GCA_013400315.1 Bombycilla garrulus
TCACACACCTACCTTAAGTCTCCATTCCCCCCTAGGTTCTCCTTGGATTTTTCTTGTTAGTTTTTTGCACTGTGTTTCTCCAGATGGAATCAGTAACTGGGACAGATTTCTTGTCTGGCTTTTCACCTTAAATCTTTCATTTTAGGTCTCCCCCTCTGCTGTCCTGGTTCCTTTTCCTTTGGAAAGTTCCTGAATAGAGACACTTTCCTGGTGCAATCCTGCTCCTCTATAAATAATACATGCCTGAAACAAACAATTATGCTCCAACCTTGTATTGCTACAGTCCAGCCTCCACTTACTTAGCCATTTTTACTACCAAACTAATTTGTCGGCTGCTTGCATTCAAAATCAAGAGCCAACAGTAATGTTTACTGACATATTAATAAATTCTTGCTGACATTCAGTTGGCTCTGGAACTTCATTTTGCTGTTAGAACACAGCAAGAGCAAGAGTCTACTGCTTTATAAATACAGGGAAATTTAAACAGAAAATGTATTATTAATTATCTGTTTTGCAGCATGAAAGAGAAATGCAGACTACCTAAGAAATGGATGCTATTTTCTAGCTTTGGATATTATTTTAAACATAATGATCCATTTCTGTATTTGGCTCTTACAAGGAACCAGTCTCAGGAGTAAAATAAAAAGACTGGGAAGCTAGATCATGAAACTACTCACTCTGCCAGCACAACACACTGGGGGCTCTAGGCCCACAGCAGTAATGTGGAGTTTAGGAGGGAGAAACAAGGAAGACAACTCCATGGAAAAGCTTTCTAGTGGAAATGTCACAACACAATGTTTTCATCATCCTTCATGAAGCTGTTTAGCTCAGTAATGTGATAAATTTTATTGATTTGTTTTTTTAGTGAAGTTCTACATCTACTTCAGAAAAAAATAAGACACTGGTGCAAGAGAAGAGTGGATATTCTTTAGCTGCACAAGGTTGGATGCAGTCTGTTGCACAAACTCCCATCTAGAGATTACAGTTCAATTTTTGCAGACAGCTTCTTTACCTCCTCACTGTCCGCGAAGGCAGGTTTATTGGATGGTGGCAGGGGAGTTCTTGGGGACCTCTGATGAGAATGTTTCCCTGAGGTATTTGAAAGGATTTCTACTTACAATAAAGGAATCCTTCACTCCCCTTTTTGATAAATCAGACCATGGTATGAAAGGCTAAATAATCTTATGCCAAGATTACAAATTTAATCCAAACCAGGAGTGATATTAATTCAATTATCTCAGTGTAATCTGTAAAACTCCCCAGTTGTTCTAACTGCACCATCATGAGCTGTCAAAAAGGTTATCAGCACCCAAATGAAGGAAACATCCCTTGGTACCAAATGGGCACAGTGAAGCAGAGCATTAGTTAAGGTTATGATCTGCAACTGCAATTTTCCCTCTCATTAGTTCCACACCTTTAGGTTCAAGATTACTGTTTATTTTTATACATCATCTCAGAGAATCACCTTTCATCCTCTGCTTACACACTGAAAATGTCCAAGCCTTCCAGCATCTCATGACTGCTCCCCTCTAGCCATGAAATAATCCCCTCATAAATTTTAAGCTGTGCTGCAGACATCACCTCAAAGCTCAACCTTTCCAGCTACACCTCCCCTCTTTAATCCTTCAGCTGACTCTTCAGACCAAAAGCAAAGAACAAAAGGAACAACATTTACTCCCTGCATCTGGTCACCAACCCAAGTCCCTTCTGCCCACACCCCCTCCTGTCAGCACTTCTGCCCAGTACTATTTTTAAACATTCATGGGATTTTTTGTGGGTTTTTTCACATAAGAGAGTGTCCAACACAGACATCTTCAGAGCACGTGTTCCAGTGATTCTTTACAGCAGTTCCCCAAATGTCAATATCACTGCATGCCTCAAACCCAGCTGCACCACTCTCTTGCACTTACTGGCTCATCCATTCACATACTGGCTCCTGGGCAGTTTCTGAAGCCTGGACTGTGTCTCCTTGAGGGGTGTATGTCATGTCTACAGCACCTCCACCTGATGCTACTGCAGCCTGCTCATTACAGCTGTAGCAGCCAGAAATAGCAACAGCACCTTTTATCCATCTGTCGTCATCCAGCCCGTTCATAATTAAGTAAAAGAGGTGGAACAAAGCATTTTGCCACAGCAAAATTTCTGTCTTGAGGCTGGCTGACTTCTGTTCTCCAAAGAATATGGGGAGAAAGAGGGAACACCCTTTAGCCTGCTTAACCATCAGAAACAGAACCATATCCCTTACCAAAAGTTTTGTTTGGTCCTTGGTTTGGTATAGTGCAAAACATCCAAAATTCACTTCACAGTCTCTTTGTGAGGTTCATCAGAGGTCAGAATGGAAAGCACAGCACGACAGCTATTTTTGGAGGAGAATTTTGAATACTCTGTATATACAGACAGATTTCAGTCCCTGCTCTACTGGTGTAATTTCCTTGACATTACTAGGTTGCACAAGAATGAGTGAGAGCAGGTACTGGAAGGAGAAAAAAAGCCTCAGTTGATAAAGGAATACCAGGAGTGTTCCATAGCCTTCAATCACTCAAACATACATTCTGTAAATGAATATTATCATTCAAGCATGGGTTTTACACAGATCAGCACTCTTTGACCACTCCTCCCAATCTGAGCATGAACTTTCCATCAGGAGAACTCAGTGTTTTCCTTAGCACTCTTTGACCACTCCTCCCAATCTGAGCATGAACTTTCCATCAGGAGAACTCAGTGTTTTCCTTACAACAACCCAGAGAGCTCCCTCCTGTTACCCCTGGCCTGGTCTTCCCTGTGCAGCTGAAACAAAAAGGAAAAATGCAGCTGGTGTTTCACTGCAGGCTCTGTCTGCCAGGGCAGAGCTGTCTGCACAAGCCTTGCTCACCAACAATTAATTCGTCTCTGAGACGCCAGCAACTGCATCATGCCTGCAAAATCACATGGACAGGGTCTCCATGGTGACAGTGCCATGCGCCGTGCAAACATCAGCTGGCTAGTCAAGGTTACTTTGGCAACCCAAGTGTCACAGGTAATGATCCAAATCTCCTTCACATTTATGAAAAAATAATCTGAATTAAAAACATGTCCATTTTTCATTCACTCTGTTGCTGCTCATAACTGGCACTATTTCAATGAGCCCAGAGCTACCTCCATTAGAATTACAAACAATATTATCAAGAATAATTATTTAAGCATTATTTCTATACAGTAATGAAGAAAAAGATGCATACTGCAGTAGATTCTAGCTGAGATCCCACATAAGGAAGGCTTTAATGCTATAACTTTCATTAGTACTATAGTGCAAAATAATTTTTATCAGGCTCACTGCTGGGTTCTATTACAAAGCTATGCTGTCTTTAATATGGATTGTGAGCTGCATTCTAATTGCAGATGTTCTTCTCAGACCAGGAGAAGAGCTTTCTTTCATGATTTTGGGATAGACGGCTTTTAAAACTAACACTGCACTCGCTATAAAGAAAAATCACATCATCTGTCTTCTGGATTATCCGTGTCTAGATCTGGTCTGAGGAAGGGAGGAAACTCAAGGAACCAAGGAGAGCAGTTCCTGAACCTGCTGGCAGCCCTGAGGGAATCTGTGGTGTCCTACTGGTGCAGAGGAAGCTCTGGGCAGGGCTGAATCTCCCTCTGCTGCCACACGGCCCTGTGGGGTGCCCTGGGCTCAGGGAAGGGCCAGGACATGACTCCCTGCACAGTCGGGACACACCCGTGGCCAGCAGTCACTGTCTCCTTTGCTAACAACTGCCCTTCTGCTCACAAAAGAGACAGCTGTCAAAATGTAGTTCTGTTGTTTTGCTGGCATATTTTCTCCTTGATAATCTTGAAATGTTTCTCTCATGTTTGTACAGTATGATGCTGTGGGGTGATATTTCATTGGGAAACATGCCAGATTTTTTCAAAGCTTTTTTGTTTTTATTTTTTTAAAGTGAGTTTGCAATACTTCCCTTTCTCAGCCTGCCTTCTGTACAAGCTTTTGTAGAAAAACTGTTTTCCTGTGTGATTAGCGACAATTATCCTACCAGACACAGTTATTTGGACAAAACCATCATTTGCTGTAAGGGATTATTTCTCTTGAGAGCAATGGAATAACCTGTATTCAGCACAACACACCTCTCTGGGAATGATCTGCATTCGTGATAGGAATATTTCCCTTGCACTGTGCAAAAGAATAGCCAAAAGAAAAGTGCTTCTAGTGTTAAATTGCCTTATCTGATGTGACAAAATCCTCAATTACCTGTTTGTGTGGGAGATGGGTTTATAAGAGGCTGGCAAACCCACATCTGCAACCGGCCTGGATTCTCCTGTCTCACCTATACCATTAATTCTGAAGAGACCTCCCAGACTGTTTTCCTGGAGGCTGAGGGTATGCAGCAGCTTGCAAGACAGATGGAAAAGAAGCATAATATTTACAGGATTTTGAATAGGCTCTATTCCTGCCTGTGGTGAATGCAGCCAGCTCCTAAGATGCAGAAATTGAGCACTGAGCATATGTAAGAAGACACATCAAGCTCAGGGTATGTGGGGCCAAATTTTCATAAACGCCTACATGGGCATGAAGAAAACATGGATACAATCAAAATGTAAAAATTTAGTATCACTAGCAAGGATTTTGAGCTGGTTAGAGTTTTCTTCCTACAGGAAAAACTTGGATCATGAAGCCTGTGTCCATGTCATGTCATGTCATGTCATGTCATGTCATATCATGTGTCATGTCCTGTCCTGCTAGAAGCCGTCTGAAAGCAAAAATGATTTTATCCAACATCACTGTTGATGCCCTGTCACACTGAACTTATGTACCAATGGTTTTGCCTGCACACATGCAAACAGAAAATACTTTTTCTATCCCTTTCATCCCTCCACTGCTATTTGCAGTTGCAAGCAGCAGCAATGGCCTCTATTCCCTTCTGCTGCCTGTCAGTGAGGAGAGACCTTTTCTCTGGAGTACCTTTTAGCCTCTCTGTATGTTGCCATGGCAGCAAGGCTAAAACCAGACCCAAGATGAGAAAAATGTCAAAGGAATAAAAACTGATGCTACAGGCAAACTGAGAGTCCTCCCTTGGCTGCTGAGGATACCTATTAAGTGATACATCTTCTGGATGGAGAGCTACAGCTGCAGAACTGCGCTGTTTTCACTCCTTCCGTATTCCTGCAAGCTCCTGCTGACGTCAGTGAGTATTTGTTTTGTCTCAGTAAAATTCAAAGAAAAAGAGATTTAAAGCCTTGTAATTACAGAATAACTGAGCCAAATCTTGCCAGCCTTTACTTACAGAGTCAACAGGGATAAAGCAAAAAAAAAAGCAGAATCAACAACAAATTAAATATTTACAAGCAGTGCCTAGATTATCAGTTTGGTGGGAGCTTTTCTACATGATAGAAGAAGAGCCTGAAACTCGATCCTTCAACACAGGGGATTCCAGCAGGATAGGACACCTCTGGAGCATTCAGCACTGACAGATAAAGACAAACTTCTGGTTGCAGCAAAGTGCTACAGAATGGACATTTCTGTGAGACTGTGGATTATCTCAGAACCTGCACAGAGCCAGAACAGATACTCATTTTGATTTCAACTGGCACACCTTCTCTCAGTATCACTTTTTATTGAGATAAACTTCAAGTAATTTTTTCCTGCATTACTATAGGAAATGATTACCTTATTCCTTTCAGAGTTAAGAGTCATTTCTGTGGGGCAGAAATTCGGTGATGAAATCCCTGGAACACATTTGAGCAGAGAAGACATATCCTGTGAATCAGGATGAAGCTTTAGAGTCCTCTGCTGGTATTTCTTTCAGAGCAGCAACAAAGCCAGAACTCCTACTCTACTCCTGGGAGCCACTGCCTCCCTGGAACTGCCTGAACTTTTGGAACTGATGGTAGAAATTACAAAGGCATTGTCCCTATGCTAGGAAAATAGTTTTGAGCACATCAAAGCTACAAGTAGAGGAGCTCAGAACTGGTCCCCTTCATGGTATCTTTCTGAGCATTAATGTATCTTGTAGGAAATTGAAGCCAGGTTTGCACACAGGGATGCCCCAGACACCTCTGAAGCCTGGAGTATTCAGAGATGCTGGTCTGCAGCAGTAGCTCTTATGGTAAGGAAAATTCCTTTAGCTGCAAAGAATTTTGGCATCCACAGGGGAAAAGAGACCCTCTTTCCTCTGTTAGGGTGCAGCAGTCTGCTGCTTAAATTGGATTAATATATGATGCTCAGTTTGCTGTATTCCTGTACTCCATCACAATCTGTTATAACAAATTATGGTAGGAAATAAACTTTATTGTATTCATCACTATGCAGTTAAAAAAAAGATATCTTATGCTGTTATTGCGATCTTATGCTGTTATGGCTCCACACCATCAGTTTTTAAACTATCCCCTCAGCACTGTTGCCCTGGGATCTCTTCGAAAAATCATCTGGAGAAAAACTGCACCAACCCACAAGATGATCTTATTTGTTCTCGCCCTCAGCTGCAATAGTTATGAGTGTCATTAAACTCTTCTGCTCCTCCACCCTCAGAACATGCAGACCTGATCTTAAGCACTCTGCTTTTTGTGGTGTTGTATTGCTTGCTTTTGAATTACAATGCCTGGACTGTGGAAGGGCAATATTCCTGCTCTCCTCTGAACAGCCTTGCAGCAGCAATCATCTCTGGTTACTTCCCTGTGGGAATCCAACAGACCCCTCTTTTTGCAAGTGAAAGATCACCCAGCCTTTCTGGAGCTCCTCAGGAGTATTGCTGTGTGCCAGCACGGGTCAAGGGGTCCTTCCAACCACACCCCTGCTTCAGCCACAACTTTCAGTGTTTGGGGTCAAATAATGTAAGAAATGCCACAGAACTCAGAGCACCTATTCCATTTGCTGCTGCTTTTACTGTCTCTCTCAAGCCAGCAGTCCTTGTTCTCTCAGAAGCTGCATAGTGGCGTGGATGAAACCCGGAGGTTCTGAACTCCTGTGATGCAGATCTACACACGCCCTTTGGGCAGGTGTCTGTAAGTATAAGATAATTTGTACTTTCAATTCCTTGGTACTATGGTGTAAAAAAAGGTATTTCTTTTTAGTTTTATGTTTAGACAAAAACCCCTTCCAAGCACCTTCTGGATACAACAAAACCACAACTCCAAAACCGTAACTCCACAGGTGATTCCTTTCTTGCTGCTACCTAAGCTTTCATCAGCATCTGTTTACTCAAATTTCTGTCTGTTCACAACAAAAGAGTTTATTTTATATAGAGCAGGCATTTTGTTGCGTATACCTCACTAGAGAGGATTTGCTTTCTTTTAGGAAGCTGCAAAACTTTCCACAAGCTATGTCCTTTTATATCTCCATGCTGATGGTTTGTATTAGTTCCACCTGATTTGTCTGTCAGGCTTCTTCAGTTCTCTCATTCACTAGAACCACTATCCAAGAACTGGATCTTCACAAAAAACTCATTTCTACAGTCTGTCAGAGGTTTTTCTGGCTCTGAACAGCACCAGCAATTTTTTTTTTTTTTTATTTTTTGCATTTCTCACCAACACTATTGAAGCCACACTTCAAGCACCACAACCTGCATGAGAGCAGTTTCCCTATTTTCTCCCTTAAACCTCCCTACTTTCCTTACTTTCTCTACATCACCCCGTCCTGCACCTTTCCCAAATGGCAGGTGAATTTTTTTGGAAGTCAGGCACAAAACTTGTTACCAACATGGCTTCTGCCTCTGTAACCCTACATCTTACTTTCTAAGGGATCCAAATGAGTCAAGTACTTTTCTCCCAAAGACTTTCTATTACATATTCCTCAGACTTGTCCTTAAACTCTATTTTGAGCTACTTATTTCACAATATGGGATATTAAAATCATTAATAAAAGAATGAGAAAATCATATATGATTTATCTACTTATTCCAAAGAGCTCCAAGTCTTCCTTTATTACTAGTAAGGAGCAAAAATTGTGCTTTATTCCAGAATCACTATTCCAAAACCATGGGACCTAAACTTAGTGATTACAAAATACAGTAAACATTCAGTCTTCCAGATGGCAATCAGTAAAAAGTCTTGACACTCGAATTTCTAAAGTCTGAGAAGCTTAATGTAAAATTCCACCTACTGGGATCAGATTAGCAGAACACATTAATGTTGTGACTTTGAAAAATATCTCCATGTCATTTAGTAACAGTGGATTATCTTCAGAAAAATCCATCCCTGCTCAGTAAACTAATTATGTAAATTCTTGAAACTTGGTAAATAAATCTACCTTGAAACAAGGTAAATACCAAAGGTCTCTAATGATACAAATTAGAAAATACTTCTCTTTTGATTTCCTCGTGCATTTTTTTTTGTTTCAGAAAGTAGTGACATGAGGATTGCAAACCTAATTGTTTGTACGTTATCACAGTATTTTTTGATAATTTAAAAAGCTCTCCAAATCAGATTGTACCATTGGGTGCAACTCTGTAAGTTCATTAAAACTAAACAAAAATAAAGCCCTCTATTATATTAAACTGTAATACAGTTGTTATGATAGAGAGTATGATTCATGCTTATCCTCAGTTTGAGGTACCTCACTTTACAGCAAGATTGAAACAGTTCATGGAGGCAAGATGAAAGGAATTTATCTTGCTTGCTTGTTGACAGTTTTATAATATATACTGCTTTCCTATTTGCTTTATTACTTATTATTTCTCCTGGCACCGTTAAAAAATGTCTTATTCTAGGCTTATATTAAAGACCTTAACTTCCCATTAACATTGTAACAGTGTGATTGCTATAAAATTGATTTAGTTTACAACAAGTTTAATGCCAGTGTGTGAGCACTGATTCAGCTCAGCATTCCATTCTATTGACCCAGCTCAGATTGCAATAATTGGTAGCACGGGGCTGAAGCACAATTGTCTGTGTGACAGAATGTCCCTGCTGCAGCCCAGGCAGCTTCTAATCTAATTCTATTAAATTTGCATGTGTAGATGCACCCCAGCCGCCAAAGGATTGTGCATGAGCCACAGCAATGCAGGGAAATAGGCAAGAACCTCAGGAACGTGCATTTTGCTAGCTGGAGGCTAAGGCAGGTTTAACTGCAGGAACTCTGAGAATTATGCTGGGTGTTTCCTTCAGATTGAAAGGAAAGATACAGTGTTGTGTTACTTCTGCTAAAGAACTGGAAAGTTATGCCCTTCTTGCTCAGGAAAGTTTAGGATTTTTAAGATATTTTACCCAGGATATAATCACAGCATATAATAGAAAAAGCCCTTGGGTTCTTCTCAAGGTTGTGGATATTTGGTGGTGGTTAGGAATTCACTTTTACACAGCCTTTATTATACTAAACTGAATTAATTTAAACAAAGATTTGGAGCTGCCTGTGATGTGTGAGGCGTCCTTTCTTACAGATATGGCCTAACACTTTCAGATATGTGCATTGTAACACCACCTTCAAAGCCCAAGCTTTGATACTCAAACCATCATTTTCTGTACAATCAAAACTTGGGAAAATCAGTGCTCATTTGAAACTCTTACACTGCATTGCTTGCTTTTAGTATTGTTTTCTCAAAGTCAGTGCTCATAACACAGAGTTTTTTCCCTACAAAATACCTGTCTTCAGTGATTCCCAGCAGGTTAATATATATTTAGGAGTCTTTTAGTGTCAACAATGTATCTGCTTTGCTACCTCAGTGTAAATTCAAATCATTATCTGTAACGAACAATATTACTAAACTGCAATACCACATAGAACCCTTAATTATCACTTTAAGTTTAGATTATATTATGCTAAGAAATATCTTTATGCCCAAGAGTAATTTTGCTTTTAAAACTCGTGTTTAAAATGATTATATGAGCCATTTTCATTAGGTGAGAACAATTATCTTGATTAACAATTGTTATGCACTAAAATGAAGTGTTATGTTGATAGTTTTGATTTTTGATGCCTTATTTTGGATCTTAGCAAAGCTGTGTGAAAGAGAACACAAAACCTATGTTTTCCTTGCAATAAAGGCAATTTAGTAACCTAATCAGACCACTAATACCAAAGCAAAAATAAATTAAAACAACCCTAAAGAATAATTTTGTGCTACTGCTCAAGAGATTTCCAAAATTTCCACCAGACTGCCAAAACTCGTCATCAATATATCAGTTGCTGAGAGACAAAAATGGATTTGCTGATGGAACTAATGATTTACTTTTTCTTTGGCCATTGTTATACAGATACACCCATAAGCAGATCCCAGGAGAAGAGCCAGAATGCTCACCTTAGAAAGGCATTTCTAAAACCAAAAAGGCCCATTTAATTTAATTTACTGTACCAGAGTTCAGTATCTATTAACATCTAAACATCCTTCTACTGTAGCTAAAAGCTTATGTCAATGTTCTGTCTTTATAGGGCAAGCACCCAGGATTCCCCAAAGCAGAAAAATGTGAGCTACAATTTAGAGCAGAAATGCTCAAGGCACAGCACCTACTGAAGCTTCTCACAACAGTAATGCAGCAGTGGATGAAAGCAGCTCTTTTCCTTCTGCTCTGTTAACCTTTCTGCTCTCTGTCAGTCAACAGAAATGGCCTCAGACATGATGCTGCCAATGCAGAATCATGTAGACAAAATGGACCCATAATATATAGAGATATTTTCATTATTTTTATCTCCCACTCCCCTTTCGATTCTTCTCAGTGACTTCTTAAGTGGATTTCTGGCCATTCATTAATTAATGAAGTAACAGACTCACAGATCACAGCCAGAAAAAAACAAACAAAATAATTAGTCTGATTTTTATTTTTTTCCAAGTCAGGAGGCCAAAACCTCATCTAAAAGTATCAGTCTGAAAATGGAAATATTTCAAAGGCAGGAGGAATCCAAATTACTTGTATTCTCTGTTGTGCCAGACATATAATGATGACACCTCTCAACTCTCTCAACATCACCAAGTAGACCTCACTACTTCTATCTCTCTGTTTTTTTTTTTAATCCTTAGCATCTGTGAAAATAGCTCGTTCTTTAATTTGAATGCAGACTAAAAGAAGTTTCTTAGAAAATGTAAAAAATCAGGAGGAATTGTTAATACAAAGATCAGATTTCTGGTTCATGCTATCCCCAGAGAAAAGCTGAATTTCTCACATTAGCGGTCCCTGCCAGCCTTACTTGATCGACCAAGAGCTTTCTTCCCAAACCACCCAACTAATTAACAAAGATGTGTGAGTGGAATTTTTTTGACAGAGGGAAAGCCAAGGTTCCATTCATAGGCTCTGTGGCTGAAACTATACACACTAACAGAGCTCAGCACAAGAGTGAAATAGCATCTAAACATGGCTTTGAAAACTTTGTTTCTAATATTTTCCCTTTAGTACCTGCTATTTGTTAGTGAGTTTCACTCACAGCATCCAGTAATTATTTCTGAGTGACAGAAAACACTCATTGTTCCAACCCTTAAGAATTCCTTGCTAATTACTGGTACTACCGACTCTGTGGAACAGGAGACACAGTAAACTTTCTCCGAGAATTAATTTCAAACTATTTCTGCTGGTGGATGCAATAATGTATTGGCATATATTTCATCCACATGCAAGACTGGAAGAAGATAGGCAGATATTTCCTTGCATTTTCAGGTAGAAATAAAAGGAATTGATTGAAGCACACTTGGATCAAGGATATAAAAGCAAGTAGCTTTTGTTCTCTGATACTTCAGGAAGAGTGCAGAAATTGTTTTTGAATAGGGCAAAGATCTCATGACACCCTGTTTTCCTGTCTCTTGAGAAGTGTTTACATTTCATTGCACAGACAGCAAAAGTTAAGTGTAAAACAACTGTGTTAGAGCCAAATATTCAAAATAAGGACAGAAAAAAATACACTCTATCTTCTGGGGCTATGTACACATATTGGTGTCATTGATGTCCACAATAAAACCAGGTCTCTTTATTTCCTAGCAGGGGAGCAGTGTCACCTGATTAGGTCAACACATCAGACTGCCAATTTATTATTGAGAAGCCAGCTAATATATTTCAGAAGGCAGACTACTCCTGTAAAATACTGCTTCTTCACAGTAATTAATCAGCAGCTTGTTCAATATAACAGCTTTGTCCTTTTTTTCTAATAAATAGCAAAGCAGCTCTCCCCATACAGCCTCCTGTTGCTAATTTAATTAACTGGAAGCATGTGACTAGTTTATCTTTAATAGTGCACACTTTTTCTTCAGAGGAATCCATCTATGCTTCCTGTATTATTTTCCTATTTCCCCTGGCACTTGCACTATCCATCAGGAACCAAATCCACTTTTTATTTCCCTTTCCCTGCAGTTCCAGAAGCTGTTGTGGCTGTGGCACACAAGGGCAAACAGAAGTGAGAGCCTGGCCTGTCCCAGAAACATGACCGTGACTCACCACTGCACTTTCAACCTCCAGCTCTCCTGCCTTCTACCAAGTATTTTCTGCCTGTGTATCTCCATAACTAATTAATTCTTAGCAGAGTGCTTGCTAAGTAGATCAGGAAAGCGCTGCAGCTGCAGGCTGTATTTATGTTAATGGAGAAGCTTGATCTCAGGCTGGTCAGATTCTAACCTTTGCAACAGCAAAGGTCTGTGTCTGATTCTGTATCTGAACACAGAATCAATGCTCATCAGAAATACTGCTAAAATATATTTCTGTGTTTGCCACTTAATTCCAAAACAAGAAAATGCCATTCCCCAGAAGGAAAGAGCTCACTGACCTTTGGTAGAACTCACACCTCTGTGAGATCAGAGCCCCCATTAGGGCACTCAGTCACAAAAGGCTCCTGGAGATGCTGAGATGCTGCCCAGGGCATCTTTCCTGAGAGGCCAGAACTGGCAATTACAGATTTTCATGCTGATCCATGATCTTTCCACTACGTGCTGAATGGCACCAAGCAGGTAATGACATCCACCATCTCTTTTGTTATTCATCTGCTAAGTGGGCATTATAGCACAGATATTCTCACTGTGCATACAGGAACTTTCTGAAGACTCTTGATGGTTGTTTAAATACAGGTATTTAACTGTCAGGCTAGATAAAACAAGCTAAATTTCAGAGGCTGTAAAAAAATACTAGAAAGCACAGAGCTGAAATGAATTACTCATCTAATTAAATTCCTTTCATGTAGCTTGAATTGCATACAGTGTTTATGAATAATATATAGGAATTGAAAAGAATTAACTTCTGCTTACCTACTTAACAAATGAAGTCTGAGTTTCCTAAAACAGCTCATTTACCCAATCAGAGTCTGTGGTAATCACAGTTAATGTCATGTACCTGAGGCCTTATTATGGAGGTACCATGCGTGTATCAAAGTCTTGTCTTGTTTCTATCGCAGGCTTTTAACAAAAGCATAACCACTGCCATCAACAGTTGAATCTAAAAAGACTACTGGGTTATGCCATTGCTTCCTGATAGTGGTAGGAAGGGTAGAATGAACTATGAAGTAACGTGAAGTCCTGTTAAACAGCATTAAATGTGTAAGAGAAGCAAATGAAATTGTACAGGCACTTTGTAGGAACTTAATAATTCACCTAAGAGCTGCAAAGATCCCATAGTCAGGTATACAAAATGTTTTAGAGAAAAAAAAATTGCATTACCTAATCAATCTCCAGTACTTTCAAGGTATGTTTCATTAATCTAAGCATACATTAATCTAAGCATCTTGGGGAAAAAAAAAAAAATCTTTGCCAACCCTTAATTAAAGATCACCTTACTCATGGCCCAGTTTTCATTCCTTTAAAACTTGTGTTCATTATATATTTAATGTTAGGTAAAATTCAGGTGGAATAGCTTTCCCCTTAACCTGGAGGAGAGAAGGCTCCAGGGAGAGCTCAGAGCCCCTTCCAGTGCCCAAAAGGGCTCCAGGAGAGCTGGAGAGGGACATGGGACAAGGGCTGGAGGGACAGGACACAGGGAATGGCTCCCAGTGCCAGAGGGCAGGGCTGGATGGGATCTTGGACAGGAATTGTTCCCTGGCAGGGTGGGCAGGCCCTGGCACAGGGGGCCCAGAGCAGCTGTGGCTGCCCCTGGATCCCTGGCAGTGCCCCAGGCCAGGCTGGACACTGGGGCTGGGAGCAGCCTGGGACAGTGGGAGGTGTCCCTGCCCATGGCAGGGGTGGGATGAGATGAGCTTTAATGTCTTGTTCAACCCAAACCTTTCCATAATTCTGTGATTCCCCCTTTCCATAATTCTGTGATTCCCCACATTTGAAAGATACTTTGGCCTCTGCGTATAATTTGTTTGTGAACACAGAATCAAGCTGCCCTGAATTATTCATATTTTGTTTTTCAGTCTGCTTTCCCCACTTCTCCATTTTCAAACCTGTTACATCAGTAAGACGTAGCTCCTTGCATTTTTGTATGCTTTGATATCTGCACGAAGCTTGTATTAAGCTTGTGTTAGACCTGTGTGTATACAAGGAAATAATGGTGATGAGCAGATAAAGCATTTAAATTTACTTTGAACTACAAGTATTTATTTCATACAGTAGGAGGAACAGAATTCCCCACACAGGAAGAACAAAGACTGTTCCAAGGCAGTATCAGAGGACAGGGTATCTGCAGAGTTAACACCTGTCCATCAGGAAAGCTGTTCATGAACAACTGCAAAGAAGTTTTTCATTTCATTTTTCATTTCTGTCAAAGAATACTCAAAACAAGCAGAGTCTGCTCTGTAGTGCTAGAGGAGCAATCACAGCACAGACACACTGACAGGCTTGTGGGAGGTTTCACAGAATGAGCTGCAGTTCCCTCCTTCGACACCATATAACTGCAAAGTAAATTGTTTTATGCTTATGAAAAAATTAATCTTTTCTGTATTTCAGGGTGGGTTATTACTTTGGTTATAAATATACTTCCGCTTTTATCCTGGTACGCTGTTGTTTTGCATACCCTGAAGAATAAACACTGTAGAAGATCTTTACTTCAAAAAAGGCATAATTTGTTCTGCTGGAGAATGTTTTCATCAAGCAGAAAAGACAAAAAAAAACCTGCACACATTATTATGACACTGTAACTATTAAAGAAAAAAAGTAGACCTGGGATGGTATTTAGTATTCCTAATAAGATACCAGCCCAATCTGGTACTATTAGATTGCCCTCTTTCTATGCTAAAAGTTACTAATGGGTCAGTTTTCTCTAGGTCTCACTATAGTGATACATGACAGGCTTTTTGCCCTGAAGCCAAGATCACAGAAATGCATAAACACATTTTGATGAAATTAAAATCTCTCCTTTAGGGGCTCCACTGTTATTATTCTGCCATCATGGGTTTGAGATTTCCACCCCCCTGCCTCTCAAATAATGATATTGCTGATATTTAAAAGCCTGCATTGAGATGGTAATTTATAGGGGAGGATGAATTCAGTGGAAAAACACAGGTTTACAGTACCTGAATCTTGTGAAGCCAGTGAGCAGTGCTAAAACCAGACATATTGTGACTGCTTTGCCCTCCCCAAAACATGCCATAAATTCTGTATGGAAAGTGTTCCCTCATCCAGTTCTTGTCACTGGACTGGAACTCGATAAAGCTGTAATCTTAAAGTAGGGTTCCTACTCTTTTCCTTTGCATGCTAACAACACTGGCTAATGCAGCTAATGCAGAGAACAAAGAGTGTGAGAACAGCAACATAAGACAAAATGTGCCTTTTACTGGAATTTTTTTATCAGCAGGTACTCTATAATGTCACTGTAATGTGATCAGTTGCACTGCATTACTTTAGCTTCAGGTTCTTAAACACAGCTTGGGTTTCCTTAGCAAATTACCAGAGAAAAGCTCTGGCTTCAAGAGCAGGAAATCTCACTTAGATAATAACTATATTTACAGCTACATGTACAGTAATTTCCTTTGAAAGGCACATTTTCTCATATGTTGCTGTTCTCACATATATCTGTTCTCTGCATAATCTATCAGTGTTATTAGCATGCAAAGGAAAAATAATACAAACCTTACATTAAGATCACTCACAATTTTTCAGCCAAAAAACCCCAAGTGACTCAGTGCAGTGCTCATTACAAATTAAATTCAGGGGCAGGGCTCTTTCCAGTTAAAAATATTCTATGTACTGACCACAAGACACAGTCACTACAGCTCTCTGATAGTCATACTGTGATCTGTAGTGTTAAGTGCCTCGATTGCACTGATTTTGGTCACAGCTGAGTGCCATGATGCATTCCTGGGTCTGGGCTATGGTTTTTGCATGACTGTTCACTAAGTGAGGCATTATTGCATTATCACTACAAACCAATGACACGTGGTGACATTAAGGTCCCACTTTGTGCCAGCCAGCTCTTACCACAGTATCACATTACCCTCCTACTTTTTAAGAGTAAGTAACAGCTCAATTGCACAGGTTTCAGTATCTCATCACTCTTACTGACCCTAAGGCAGTAGGAGCCTTTGATACCATTACTGCTACACGGCAGGGCACTGCTTTAAATCATTTGAGAGAGGAATGCAATAAATCCTTTGGTACATGACACAGACCTGTATTCAGGATGTCTTTCCATAATCTCACTCATCACCCACATGGATCAAAATGCCCAAGCCTGAAAACTTTCTGACTACTGAGAGTCCCTTTTGAAACAGAGAAGCAGTTTTTGAAGCAGTTTTTGAAGCAGTTTTATTCAACACTAGATTTTTTTTTTGAGAACTATCAGTTTTCATCCTGCTTACTAATCTAGAATTGTGTAAAGCCAAATATTCAGAGACCCCCAGGAGAATACTAATGCATAAATGCACAGAACAAATTAATCAGAATGAAGATGAGTGATAGTCACTAACCAAAAAACAACTAAAAAGCTCAACAAATATTCACTGAATACAAATTTTGTTTGAAATTCTCCTATATGAAATGCAATCCTAACAGGCAATCAGCTTTTTATGACAGAGCAGCATTTTAAACATGTGCCATCTACAAATCATCTCAGCTTTTAAACACTTGAATGCATAAACAAATAGTTGCAAAGCAGCAAGATATCTCACCAGCAGCTAATTTATTGTACAACTTCATTCATCTCATGATGAGTAATTCCCAAGTTGCATTTCCATTTTAAAGTATCTGTGGATTTTGTTACTCTCTCTTTTAGTTAAATCCTTCTTACTTTTCCACAATAAAGTGGTTCTAATTGCCTACTTGAGACAAGACTTGGCTTTACTAGGATTTATGGATGTAAATTCGAGATTAAAATTACCCTTCCCAAACAAACACCAGCAGCTAACACAGCAATACAAATGGTTTTGCTCCACAGCAGCAGTCAAGAGTCTGGATCCAGAGCTCCCTTATGTCAGCAGTAATCTGATGCACCAAAGGAAACTTCTAAGTTCCTCTTTTCAGTCAGTTGGCAAATTTGTTGAAGGAGCCTGCACTGAAGAGGCAGGGCAATCCTTATCCTAAAACAAAGGCCACTGCAACCAGGAATCCTTCCACAGACTCCGTGGCCTTTGGATGCAGCCCTAAAGCAGAGAAGAGGACACCTGAAGGGTTTCTATCCTAATTAGAATGATCTCATGCACACGCTGGCAAACCTTTATGGCTCAACAGGAACAGTATCAAACTAAGTCCATCTAATAATTTCTGAGCAGTTCTATCTTTAAAATAATTTGACAATAAAATAGACATCATTAACACAAACTGCACAATAGGCAAATGGAAATCTAATAACTTTCTCCAAGTTCTGTATTCTGCCACTTGAAACACTTTAAAATGGAAAATCTCACTGCAATTATAATATTCACTGATCAGTATATTCTTTTAAATTCAAACTATATGCTCCCGTAGAAAGTATTAAGAAATAATTGCTGTTCAATGAACCATACCAGGCTTTTAGAACAATGAAGTATTTTTTTTACACTTCATGAAGACCTATGAAAACTCACACAAAGCCTGTCTCTGGCTGTTCTCACATGCACTGGAACATAAAGCCCTCAGTTTTGGGTCATCATGCAAGGAAACCAGCCTTGAGCAGCACGGGAGAGCACCACTGTGGACATAACTCATTGTCCTCTGCTCTGACACGTGGATGGAAACTGATACAGGACTGAAAAGACCAGCATTTGTACTGTAATACAGCTTTGAAACAAAACCAGGTGTCTTCCATGTTTGCTTTAGAAAGTCTGCATAAATTTGTGAATTGATATTTGCACAAAGGAATACATGAAAACAAATGTAGATGCAGAGTGAATAAAATGAGCTGCAGGGATGTGCTGGGGATACGGCTTACATAGAGAAATCAAACCTGTTATGTATGTGATGATACATTCAGGTATCTAAAATAAAAGATTTGGAAAGGTGTCCCATGGTGAAGGCTCCTTTGGGAATTTTCCTTACAATATTTTAATTTTGAATGTGTCTGACTGGATTTAAGATAATCTCTAGGGTAGAACTGCTAGACAGAGGACACATGAATTCCCCCATGAGGCTCTGGAAAAGGTAATATTTCTCCACAGAAAACTAATCAGCCATTGATTTTCAAATGCCATGTTGAGAGTCCACCTTTCTGCCACTCTCTAGTTAATGCACATTCTCAATGCTTGTATGGTCAGGAAGTTTCCTTAAGAAACTTGGTAAAAGCTGGTCATAGATTGGTTTAGTCTCTAATAAAGCCTACTGGGAAAGGTCAAATCAAAGTGGACATTTGGAGATCACCAGGCTTACCCAACAGGAAGTGAAAACCAATCAATGTCTACCTCTGAAAAGGGGAGATGTTCAAGCTCTGGAATTAAAAATAAAAACCTACCAAAACAGAACAGAAATGCACCAACCTTTCTTCAGTCTAGTTCCATTTAGTCTTCAGCTATGACACATTCTCTGTGTATCATATTAACTTGAGAGTCAGACCAAAGTTATTTTTACGCCCACAAAAATATACCCCTAAAATGATAATGTCCTGGATGAGTAATATTTCAGTAATACTTTGCAATCAAATAAACACCTCTTGCACTACCATATCCCTTAAGGTACACCCAGACACCTCCTCTGCCAATCCCCAGACAGCTCACGGAAAGCCAGCAGATGTGACAAATGCACTGGAGTTTTCTAGACTGTGCTTTACAACAGATGTATTTACACATATCACACTCTATTGGTGGGGATGGTGCATGCTACTGCCAAATGTTAGATGAAATGTTATCAAACAGAAGTCTCCCTTCATGTTGACTAATGAAATCAGCCTGCCATGTGTAATTTTTTCACGTTATGGCACATCCTCAATCAAGTATTTTTTAAGCTATTGTTACTGTTTTAATTATCCTTCTCTTACTCACCAATACATGAAAAGTACATATTTTGCATGAACAAAGAAATTGCAGAATGCCTGCATAAAGACCTGTGGAACTTAAATTTTTAAATTCCTCCATAAGCTTATTTAATAACTAAATACATCAGAACCATAAATCTGATCCCACTTCTATTTTATACTGCTCTGCAAAGGGCTCTCGCTTTCAGGTAGCAGCAGATGATTTTGTCTTGCCTGAGCAGCTGCTCTCTATCACAACACCTGGCATTCCTGGAGCAGATCGATGCAAAGAAGAGCCACTGGGACAGCTCCAGTGCTGTTGGTGACAGAGTGGCCTCAGGCAGACCTTTCAGAAGAAAAAGAAGGGGGCTCCTGGGGAACTCGTCACTACAGAGCAGCCCACAAGGGCTGGACTCTTTGCACTTCTACCACATGAAGTGTCACCTTGGATGCACTGGGGCATTTGTAGGGGCAGTACAGAACATGTTGGGCTCTGAAAACAGATCACAGGCCAGCCACAGTCTTAATAAAATACAGCACTACTCGTGGGTTGAGCCTGATGGTGGTTACTATTCCCTTATGGTAACACCACCTACTGTGTTCAAACACAGACAGGATTTAGCTGCAGCACCCTCTGAACAGCAAAATACAACTCTACAGACACAACCCCACTGAGCAGAGCTATCACAGACCCCACATCCTAAGTGATGTGTCAGGCTCAGTGCACTTCACAAACACATAAACCACGAGTATTAGTCTGGTTGTGCTCTATAATCGTGTTGTTTCTTCATATGCTAATGTCTGTTCACACCTCCAAAAATATTTCTCTTCCTTCATCAGCATCTTAAATGTAAATGTCTCAAACAACACTTTGAACAAGGGGTTTATAATTGCCCAGGCTGTGAGCAGATTACCTTCTTTACATGTCTTTAAGAAGAGCTAAGCAATTAGAGGAATTACAAAAAGAACATAAGAAATCCACAGTCCACAATTGCAACTTATATTAAAAGTAAGTTCTGATTTCTTTGTCATTTACACGTTTTCAATAGCTGCCAGAAAACCTGCAAACCTCCAAGGTTTGCTAGCACAAATACGGCACTGAAACTAAAGCTTGCATATTAAAATGCATTCTGAGGAAAAAAAATCTGACTTGTTTTCAATCCCATTGTTTGCATTTCACTCAGCACTTGTTAGTCACGTGTTTCATGCACCTAGGAAACAGAAACAGTATTCTAAGACTGAAAAAACACATTTATTATTAGCATTTTCAATAAATATATATTTAGTAGAGAAATATGTGGATAACCCTGGATCCTGGATTTTCCAAACAGCAGGAGCTCTAGAGGCAATTTAGGCACAAACTAAAAAGCAGGACACATTAATAAACTAGAAAACATGTTTAAATATTATTTTACCTCTAAAAGTGCATATTTTTAAGAAATTTCAAAACAAGGAAAGATATTTTGTTCCTACCTCTTCCAAAGCCCATAATGAATCAACCACAGGCTTGATCTTCTTACTGTTATATAGATTTAAGAGTTTGTCCATCACACCTTTGACCAGGCCACCTCGATTCTGTTTGAAAAGCAGATTCAACAGGGAAAATCCAGCAATAACTTTGTTCTCCTCATACAGCTTGATAGGATTTACTTTCTCAACCTGCCACCACTGGAAACCAATAAACAACAGCATGGTTAGAAAAACATTTTTCAAGAAACATACAAGAAAGTTCTCAAGCAAACTGTCTGTGCAGATGTGATAAATGACTCATCTGTCAGGTCTGAAGCAACAGCCAAAAGAAACAGCAAGGATTTGATTTAAGGAGGAGGAAAGAAAGTGTACAGCTGACTGACAGCAGAAGTAAAACATAAGCTCGTGTTGGAGGAGGTCGGGCTGTGGGAAGGATGGTGAACATATCTGGGTCTGGCAGTAAGGAGTCAGGATTTCCTTCCCCCTTCTGCTCTCCTGCTATCTTCACGGAAGTGCCCAGATGTTCACTGGCAGCTCTTGGCTCTGACTCTTCTCAAAACCAAGGGAACCAGGCACTGCCAGTTACTTTACATCCATTATTATGTTTATGACACTTGAGCATACCTCGTAGTATTTCATTCAGCCCAAGAGCGTCATCAAGAGTGAGAGATGCCACTTCCCTGCAAATTTCACTTGAATGGGTAAATTTTTAATTGTAATTTTCATACAATTTTGATGAGTTAATCTTGCAGCATAATTACATATTATACTTGTACACAAAATTTGTGTGTTTTTTAATTCATTCAATTTATTGATATTTATGCTGTCAATAAATACCAATACTATCTGAAAAATACTTCAGTTGAAATATATTTCATTTTCAATCTACCCTACACATTATACACATCTGAATATTCTTACATTAACAGTAAAAAGACTGCATAGCAAAGATTATCTTGTTTTAGTTCACAAATGTGTGACAATAGCAAGGATCCTCCCACTACAACCATTAAGAAAATGTAGGAGGCAGAGAACAGCTCCTTGCTACAGTCTCTGTCTGATCTTGTTTTCAGCTACACAGAGACTTTTGAAGCCAATTCCTCCTGGGAAGGGGCTGTTGCTGGAAGCTGTGAATGAGCTTTTGGCAAAAAGATCATAGGACAGATGTTCAGAAAAGACCTTTCCCTATGTTTTTCCCATATGAAGGAAAAGTGAAGGAATCACTTTCACTCCTGGTTAACTTATTTCTTGCTGGCAGTTTATATGATACATTTGTCCTATTTTTGATCTCTAGGATTTCTGCACAGATTTCTGTTGTTATAGTAAGCTGAAGACAAAAAAAAATAACATTTGAAGTTTGAATTTGTTGACATCATCAAGTAGGAAACAAATGCCACATCATCATCTCTTTGATGTCACTTGAACATGGAAAACTGAGAAATGCTTTTCTGTATGGAACAAACTTCTGAAAAGCTGGAAGTGACTGGACACTGGCCCCATTTAAGAGATATATCTCCTTTAATTCCCTGCACGGTCCTGACAGTGTTTTCAGATACAAGGAACACACAGGCTAATCATATCCATGGATGTGATGTTCTGCCACAAGTAAATAAATAATGCAATAATAAATAATAAACTTAGGTGTATAAGAGATCTGTGCCTCACAGACAATTTCAATGGCAATATGAAATGCACACAGATCCAATTCCGGTCTAGCTGTGCTGACAGAAGAAAACATGGCACAAAAACACAACATCACAAGTAACAACTCAGTAGAGATAAATGAAAATGATGAAGATGAAAATGCTACAGAAAAGACCAAAGTTATAGGAAAGAGCATAATCACAGAGACACTTACTGATTTTGCAAAACTGAAGAAGCTTTTTGTCTCCCCAGTAACCATGTTAGATGAACCTGTAAAAGATGAGCACATTCACACACAACTTATTATTACAAGCTACAGCAGACCATTTAGTGCATGTAAAATCATCTCTATGATTCATATTTAAGAAAAAAAAAAAATGTGCCCAGGTTTAAAAGAGATTAGTAGAAACACTTGTGCTTTGAGAATAAATAACAAAGAGGCCAAGGTGACCGAGCCCTCCAGGCTTACAGGAATTCTGAGACGATGCTGACAATCTATGAAATCTCCCAAAGGCAGGGACAGGTGAGGTTCTATTTGGCATCTTCCCATAAATAACAGCAATTCCTTCAGCTGTCCCCTCCCACAGGAGCTTCCTCACACAGCAGGGCAGCCTGGCAGCACTGCAGGGGAGCTGGGTTCGCTCTGTGTGTGTAACAGTCCACAAACAGGAGTGGGAATTTGTGAACAGAAGCCTGGGTTCCTCAAAATCATGTCAAATAAAACCAACAGCATTCTTCCTGAAATTGTCCTTCAAGCTTCCCTCTCACAAAAACTATACTGCAGTTTTCTTGGCCACACAATGATTCCCAGAATGGGAGATCCAAACTTTCTCCCGTGCTTGTCCTGTATCACCCACTGATGTTTAACACTCTGTAATATATGTTCAATTTCAATTTTGGATTTACTTTCCTAAATATTTTTAAAGACTTTTCTTTGTATTACCATTTATTTATCTATCCATAATTTAGTCCATGGTCAGCTTTACCAAAACTCTTTATTGGAAATGATCAAACTGAGAAAGCAAAACATGTCAATCACCAGTTCTGGAAGAAGAGGCACAGATGTTTTTAAGCTCTGCAAAGCTTTAGTTTTGAAGTATGTATCTGGTTTTTCCCACTCACCATATAAAATGTAAGTCCCAAGTGGTTTGAGAAGACTGAGGCCTTTCCCAGTATTTTCTCCACAAAGACAGTCCAAAACAATATCTACTCCATCCACTGAGATTCTAAAAAGCAAGAACAAAACCCTTACTTTGCAGTAAGATACACAGGGCTCGTCAGGCTGCTTGTTAATGAAATATTAACATTTTCCAGGTACTTTAGAAAGGACTCTAAGGCTGAGGCTTTGACTATGTGAAAACTTTACCCTCACCAAAAGACATTTCAGACTCATTCAGTGGCACAATGTGAGTTTTTCAGCCTCTTAGGCTTTAAAGAGGGGGAAAGCATCTTATTCCCCCTTTTCCTGGGGTTTCAGTAAAATTGTGTTATCAAAAGACAGACAACAGGTACAAAGCTCTCTTTTGACTGAATGCAAATGTCAGAGAATGCTTGTTTTGTGAATATTATAGAGAAAAAGGATATTTTTCTTATTCACATCTACTATTATTTTTCTGAACTTTTAAGGAAACAGATCTTATCCTAATTTCTTTTCAGGATACCTTCTTATCCTAATTTCTTTACAAAATTAATTGTAAAGTTATTTACAGAGTCTTTTTCTTCAGATATTTTATCAACTAGATATCAGCAAAGACTTAAGCATGAAGAGAAGTCATCAAGTGTTACAGTCAGGCCACTTTATACTGTTTCAATAAACAGTTTGCATATTTATAACTTTCCAACAGCTCTGTTAATGCAATTCAATATGATGCCGAAGAAGAAAAAAAATATGCTGAATATCCTGATTTAGGGGAGAGGCAAAGATCTATGGCTTGTAATGCATCTTTCTGCTTCCTCACAAAACAAAGATGAGACCTAGACATTCACTGGTTACAAACAGCAGCAAAAAGAGGTAACTTCACTCCTTGCTGCCACATCTGGGGCAATAAATTGTTTCTATTCAGGCCACTGGATGAGCCTTCACTATCAAGGAATAAAAATTTTTTAAATGAAACAGCTTTTGGTGGTTTCCCTGGTTGAACCGATTCTTCATCCCCTATAAACATTTCCACATTCCTAACATCTCTTATGGATTTTTTTCTTCTTTTCAATTGCTTGGCATCATTGCTGGTTGCTTTGGTTTTGTTCTGTTTTTTGAGTTTTCTCCCTGATGAATACCCCAGTGACCTGCAATAAAGCAGGTTCCTACCACTATCTCCATCACAGCTCCATCCTTTTCTGCTCACAGACGTTTAAGAAATGAACACTTTAAGCAGAACATAGTACACAGCTAAGATCCATCAAACCAAACTACACCAGTCCCCTTGCTGCTGCTGCCAAAAGACAATTTGTCAAAGCAGCGTTCTCCGAATTACTGCTGTAGGTTTATTAAAAATCTTTTCAATGCAAAGTGAAAATGGAAGGATCTGAGTAACATATCAGAGCACTGGCATATTCTACAGGATGCCACTTCTGTCTTGCAATCAGGACTATTCACTGAGCTAATACTGAACACCTCTGTGCCAGGAAAGAAGCACAAACTAGCTTGTTGCATCCATGTTTTATCTCTTGTACCCACCCTAATTTCTCTTGCAATACCAGTCTGCACTGCTAACAGCTCAGAGAGAATTCTGCCACCTTCACCAACACCAGTATCAACAGTTAGACAAACTGAAAAACAAAGTGTTTGAAAGCACATAAACAGCAACAAAAATGACAACTTCAAAAGGCAACAGGTTGATTTTAACCTAATGCAAACAAACAAAATCTAAGATCTGAAATGAAAGCAGACATCATGTGCTCTGATTTCAATCCCTGGCAGAGGATAAAAACCCAGGCAGACAAAAGCATACCAGAGAACTCCAAAACCCAGATACCTTACAAATGCACTGAAAATATCTTATTTGGTGCATTACAGTGAGCAAGTATATATATGCAAATGAAGGCAAAGTACATCCTTCTGTTAAGACCTTTAGTTTCTTTCACTTAATTTACTTTGCTCACAACAGATGTCCAAATAGGAACATGGATTGAAAAATCTTATGTTGCTTATCAAGACATAGGAAGATGCTTTCTATCCTGTCCCTAGTGGACAGATGCAATTACTGGAATAAACTACAGCTCCCAAACTCACAAATGTAGTATCTTCCCATAGATATGATCAGCATGGTGCCTTCCACAGTATTTTGCCAGATACTATACAGACCTGACTCAGGAAAACACAAAATTACCTTTTCACTTCTTGAACATAGTCTGCGTTCCTGTCAAACAGGTGAGTTACCGAGTTTTTGATTGCTTCATGTTTGAAAGATGAAGCTGTTCCAAAAACAGTAACATTGGGGATGGTTGAACAGAGCTGAGCAACAGCTTGACCCTGCAAACACATTATTATGTTAGTTCATAATAATGGACACAGTTCACTGACATGGCAATTGGTTGACAGAGTTTGCAGCTGCCAATCCACTCATGACACCGCAAAACCCAACACCAAACACATGCAAGCACTTCCCAAACTAATTTATTTCCACCAAAATGCAGTTCAGCCACAGAAAAGAAGACACCTACATCGCAAGGATAGTCTGAAGACAAAGCAGGCATAATACAGTAGATCTAGTCTGCCATTCCTAAGGGATCACGTCTCCTTATGGTTTCAGTGGGAGACAGCAAGTTGCTATAACAAATTTACGTAATAAAGAAAATCTGCTTTACCTCATATTGCTGACAATAGTTATTACTGCTTACTCAAAATGCAGGAATAGCCCTCAGTCACATTAAGAGAAGTCTGCTTAGGCAGGGCCCCACGTTCAAAACTTATCAACAGCAAAGAGCATAAAACAGCCTAGAGCATGTCCAGGAAAATCATTCTTCCTCCTGGTCTGGGCAGGAATCCAGTGGGGTCCATCAGGTGCTATGCCAGCTGTTAGGGGCATTGAAGAACTTGTGCAATCAGACACCTGTACTTTGAGTTTCCAGTTTTGGGTCCCAGAGGGCATTAACTGAATTGTAACCTCTAATATCATGAGGCTGAGAGAAGGGAAGCACTGCTTAACAGCTGGGCCATCTAGATTTCAAAAACCATCAACAGGTCATCTTTCTACCAGCCTAGGTTTTGTTCTAGTCTTAACACCAACGAAAGGAAAACAGACTTTTGGTAACCACACCCTACCTCTTCTTGCAACTACATCATTCTACTAGAGCCAGCACAGCTACATGGATATAGCCAGAAGTTTAAAAATTGGCAATGTCATTCTAAAAAAATGGTCAGATGGACTACAGCAGACCTTTACTTACATCTATAGCCTAAAGATTGTAATTTGTAAACTTTTTGCATGACTAGTAAAATCACCCAGGGATAAACACATTTCTGTTCACTCCAACCAGAAACACTGATTATTAGTTGTACATCCCAGTAATTAGCACTTGGGTTTTATTTAGAGCAGGATAATTGGCTAACTCTGCATACCCTGGAGGTCTTGCCATACTCATGTATTCTGCTGAATGTAACTCCAAGCTGAACATCACCAGACAGGGCAATGTTATTATTTACATATGGTGCTGCCCAGGAATTTCAGACTGGTTTCCTGCTGGGTTAGTCAGTAAATGCCTGCACAGCAAGGCACAGCTTAGGAGATCCTTTAGACAGGCAAACAGAACAGAGAAGAGAGCAAGAGAAGGGATTATTCTCATTCCTGCTTTGCAGATGAGGGATGGAACACCACAGCAAATTGAACACTTTGTGCAGCAGTTAAGAGAAGCTCACAGGTACTGATGCTTACTCCTTGCACGGTAAATCCCACTCCAACTTAAAAATGACCTCTTCTTTTTAAAATTATCCATCATTTTCCTGGGTTGGAATCCCTTATCTCTCAAAAATCATAGGAAAATCCATTACAAGAAGTAATGTTTTCAGGGAGCAGAAAATGTTTCACTATTCTCATATTTCATTTCTCTATTATTTACCATCTCATTCTACACCCTTCCCAGATTTTAGCCTCCAAAAATAATGTAACATAAAATTACAAGAAAGAAAATTGGGGATTTTGCATTTGGTCTTTTCTTAGTAATTTTCACAAGCAATCCTCTTTTTCATCTTCTGTGTCTCGCAGAAACCCAACACCCACAGTGATTAGATAAATCAGTATTTTATAATGCATGGTGACTGAATGAAATTCTGACATTATTGATCTATTCTCTAATTAGTTTTCTGCATTTTCAATCTAACTCGGGAAGATGAGGTCTAATTAATATATCCTGAATCAAAACCACTGAACGTTTAAAAGGTCAAATATTCAAGAAGAAAGCATGTTGATTTTTATCCTGCAGAAGACGATTAACATTTAACCAACTGACAGTCAGATGAATAGGAGAAATGCACAAATACATCGGGATGTGAATAATCTATGTTCCTCCTGACTCAAACTCATTAGGACACCTCTCCCTCCCCCCAGAGATAAGATTATCTAAAATCCCAGATCAGCTGGGAATACCTTACAGCTTTCTGTAGACATTTGAAGCCCAAAACTGACTCATATGACTCGTACTTTTATAATTGGATGAAGTATTTTGAAGCAATTTCACAAAACACTCTTCTACAGTTTTCTGAAATCTTAATTTGAAGTTGACTCTTACTTATTTCTGTGCAAAGTATTTTTGGTAGCTCTATCAGAAATCTTGGAATAAAGGCTGATATTGGACTTTTCACACTTTCCCCATCAGAACAGGAGAACTGAACTCAGCCTATACACTCAACCACTTCCCTAATTTCTGTGGAATTCAGCTAAGCTCCAGAACAGCATTGTGGCTATGCAAGTCACTCTTAAATCTCCTTTCTAATCCCTCAAATCATGTAGCTGCCTTTGGATTAGTTGCCGCTGTTTAGAAGGTGACACATTTTAATTGCAAATACTGAGTGTTCAGAGCATCCACGGTTCACAAAGGAAGCATCCACAAAAGGTTTTGCTGCTCAAGGAGGAGCATCCTCTCTCTTCCCAGGGCAGCTGAGGTGTCTGTGCTGGCTCCTGTGCCCCTGCATGCTCCCACCACGGGCACACCAGTGCTGTCCTGTCACTTGGATCCCAAAAACTGCTCTGTGGTAACCAGGGACAAGATGGTTTTGTTTCTCCTCCCTGCCCAGGCAAAACCAAATCAACTCTGCTACCAGTCTCCCTGGCTCTGGAAGCAAGAACCATGTTAGCAGAAATAGTGTACAAACTCCAAAACATTTCAAGAGGGTGTTAAATTACACAAGCATGGGCTGAAAAATATTCTTCAGACATCTAATTTTTTCATATACAATGCCATTTTTACACATAAGTACTGGCCAGATTCTTGCTTTCTGAAAGTAGGAAAACTACTAAGTTTTAGTGGCAAAAAATAATTATCACTTGGACAATTAATGTTAGCTTTAATGGAATTCAGCAGTCTATGGGAATAGAAAATAAATCAGGTGATTCACTGAAGGGATAGACATGGTTACACAATATCCCCTTAAAGTGAAATTAGTCTCCTTTAATATATTAATACATTTTATATACTAGTTATCACAGAATCATAGAGGCATTCTGGATGGAAAAGACCTCTAAGACCATCAAGTCCAGCCACCACCTCAGCACCATCACCATGTTTTATCACTAAGCTGTGTCCTCAAGTGCCACATCCACACATTTTTTGAACACTTCCAGTGAGGCAAAACATCATGTGGTGAAACCTCAGAGAAATTAATAGCTTGGATTGAATAGCTTAGATTAAAATAATGAATAGCTTGTGGAATGAAGAATGTCTGCTAATGCTGGTTGTGTCTCTCCAGCTTCACAGTCTGCTTGATGGATTCCTTTTTAAGGTGTCCTGTCAATTCATAAAACAGTGTGTTGAACCTAATCTACACATATTATTATTACAGAAATTAATATAAATTTATATCCTTATGATGCTTGGAAAGGCTGACCTGGAAACAGAGACTAGGTAGAATAAAAGGATAAAAGGTATTTGTTGAAAGGATCCAGCTTGGGCAGTGCAGGAACCCCTTGGGCCTACACCCAAGTCAAACCCACAAATGGGCACAAAATGGATCCCTGGGCACCAGGCCTCACACTTTGATAGGTTTTGGTCCATCAGCACATTGGAGTTCATTGTCCAATTCCAGCTTCAGGTAATGAAGCTCCATCCTCCTTGTTTCCTCTCTTCCTTCACTGCTGTTTGCACTCTTAGGCCTAAAATTTGTCCTTGGTCCCAAGCTAGAAAGGAATTTTTTTGTCTATCCAGTCTGTGAAGAGAGCTCACCAACACTTAATATGAAGCCCAGAACTACACACTAAAACAGCAAAGAATCTGAAAAATATAAAAGTTAAAATGTAAGGCATTGCTTACAGTAGTTTTAGATCCAGGAAAAAAAAAAAAAAAATAAAGGAGATTTCTTCACATTCCATTGCTTTAAAACCCATGTCTAAGCCTGCAGGATTGGAAACTTTTCATACCTACATAATCACCTAACAGAATGGAAAAGTAGTTTTCTAGGAAGTAACAATGAAATAGACTGTTCTGCGCATTTCAACCACTTCAAAGAAAAAAAAGTCATTGATATTTAAAAGTCAATATACAAAGTATGAACAGAACAAAACTTAGTAATCTAATTAGCTTGTTAAGACAAACTTAATGCTGGATGAAATATAAATAAGGAGTACAAGTGAGTGGCTTTCCAAAAGGGTCTGACCTAATGCCACTAGGCTGATGTGCCAGCTGCACACTGAATTACAGCAGGTACAGGGCAGAAACCTTTCAAGAAAGCATCTTTTGCTATTATGTAAACTGAGGGCAGCATGATAGCAGGAGAGAATAAACCATGTAAAAGATACCACCCTGCAAAACTGCATCAGTAAAGAATTACCATTTCTATGATATATTTCTTCAGCCCCAAAGGTGCTACAGTGTTTTTAAAAATAGCATTCAGACTTAATCTTGCAAAAGAAACTTGTCTGGAACCGAACGTGAGAAGAATCCAAGTTCCAAAATGCTTTGATTCCACATAACCATACCTGAAGGTGCTATGAAGTACTCTAACACAGTAAGAAAACTGCAAGGACAATCATATACAGATCTCGTGGCATCAAGAAAACTCTGCTCTGGTGTTAGATGAAGTCTAATACACAACATTTCATCTCCTGAAGGTGTCATTTTCCCAATTACAGCAAAGGAAATTGGAAACCAAACACTGGGTGAACATTGCAGAGTGGACAAACTAAAATGTGATTATTGGACAAGCATAAGGCAGCATCTGCTACACTCAGTGCGCTATAAATGAGTTTTGGAATGGAGGGAGGGGGAGAGTGACCCTGAGATAATGATCTCTCTCACCCTCAAAACATTTTCTGGAACAATTAGCAGAGAAGTGTTTTTCTTACCTCTTTGCAAAATTGTGCAGCTGAGCTGCATCAAAAACTCAGGGCTGAATCTCCATCTGGCACAAATCCTCTGCAGCTCAGTGGAGCTACAACAACCTACCCAAGCAAAACTCATCCAGGGGAAACAACTCCACCTGGAATGGCCCAGCAGCCAGGGGAGAGTTGTCACTGCCTGTGACCTGGTGCTGCAGATGACCAGGGCACAGGACATGTCCTCTGGGGAGTGCAGGGCTGTGAGAGGCAAAAAGAAAGCCCTTCAAAGTCTGCAGCTTGCTTTGCTCAGGGAAATTGCATTCTGTGCATGGCTCGCTGGGCTTTTGTGTTTGATGAACAGATTATGTTCTGAGGCAGCGTCTGGAAATGGGCTCGGCCGTGGCACCAGGACTCTCTGGTGCTGCTGAGGGAGCACATCCATTGCTTCAGAAGCATTTACCAGCAGCTCAGCCTCCACTGCCCTGCCTGGCTTCAGCAGCTGGGTACTTAGAGCAGCCCAGACTCGGTTACACAGTGTGAGCTGATTTATCCCCTTTCTTGGTGGCTGCAGATGAAACAAGAGGAAAGCACTACATCAAATACAGAACAGCTAATATGAAAATAGCAAGTGCAGCCCTGGTACCAAGTGAAGGTGTCAGCAAAGTGGGCTGGATTAATGCCTTGGCACAGTGTGCTGGCCAGGACCAGCACAAGAGAAGAGTCAATTCCAATTTCTCACATTCAAGGAGTTCTGACTCAAACGCAGGAGTGCTATTTAATGTGCTCTTCCCTGCTAAGTGCAGACAGAGTGGCCTACCTATACAGTATTTTAAAGGATCAGGAATGCGGTGAGACCTATTTTAACAGGATCTGGCTTTCCTACCACCTTACTGCTGCTGTGCTTCCAACCAGCTCAGAGCACAGGAAACACATCCACGTCTGCCTAGAGCAGGACCTGCCTGGAGGAGGACCCAGGAAACAGATATCTAACCTTACAAAAATGGGCTATGAGCAAACCTGCCTTCAGCCTGAAAAATGCAGGCCAAGGAGAGATTTCACGCTGAGCTTGTTGTAGCTGTAAACATATATATCCCTACCAAAAAGATCTAAAAGAAGTGTCCCAAGAAGAAAGAGGAGCTAATTTTAATTAATAGATAACACCATTAAATAGAGGATAGATTAACTGTAGAAAGTTTTCTCACTGAGTAAGAGAGAGTGGGTAGAATCTGAATGGATAAACACTTAGGTATTTTTTTCAGGAAGAAATTAGCTCTTTCTCTTGAAACTGTTCCTATATGCTGTCTGCGATAGCAGGTGACTAGATTCACTAAGAAATGCCAGTTCTTTGTCAGATAAAATATCACCACTTCAGTGATTCAGCAGGGAACACATACTCAAATATTTGCAATGTATGCAGGGGAGACACAATAAAAAAGAGGGTTCCTGCCAAGCAGTAACAAATCCTGCCAGGATGGCCTAAATTTGTTGCCAAGTCAGATTTACCCTTTAAATTCAAATGAGAACTGCATCTGTAACTTACTCTGCTTGCACTTCTGTGGCTGCTGAGCCTGAAAGGGAAGGTCAGACAACAGCTTCAGGAGAAGCAATCAATGCTCCTGCATGGAAGGGGCAGCTTACTTTTAGCATCTGCTAGATCAAAATGCTAAAGAATTGGCTTATAATTCTGCCTTGAGTCTGAGGGGTTAAGTGATGAGACTGGTGTTTACAAAATCTTGGTAAATAACCAAAGCTTTGCACTCTAAATACTCAGAATAGGAAGAACAAACAAATAAGCACATGTGCATAATGGCTCTCTCTCACAAACATAAAGCCCTGGAGGAATTAATTTTCCAAGTAGATATGACAGAAATGAGGACTGGATTTATTGAAGCTCAAGGAGAAAAGCATAATATTTTTTCAATTTTTTTTTACTACAGCAGTACTGTATTTATACTAATTCAACAGTTTAAATTAATAATTTTATAATCATTTAAAATAAAACTTTATAATCTCATACAAGCCCATGCTGTGACTCACACTGAATGCACTGACTTAGAGAGGCTTTGTTTTAAAGAACTAATTGCCTCTGAGAGCAGACCAGTCCCAGCAGGGTGCACACTACTGCTCGGTTTTCTCGGGGTATTTTCTTCAGTCGTCACTTTGTTTCACTTTAAAGAAATGTGGGAGTGTATTTGTAAAAGGAGCTACTCTTCCATTGTCTTACAGTCATTTCAAACATTAATTACAATGTTTTACAGTTAAAAGATAGACCAACATATGTCCTACAGTAAGCTGTATGTTCTTGCAAAGTCATTATTTTGAGCGTTAATGTCTATTTATGATGGTTCGTGTTAGTTGGCTTTCTCCCTGATTTAGCAATCAGTTCAGAAGGACGCTTGAACATTTCTGTAGCTTTAAGCATTTAAACTCTATTTGTATTAGACAATTCTAATTTTTGTTAATTATTGGACTGCCCTGCTACTCAATTTAACAGTTTCATCAGAAGTTCTAAGTGTCCTGCCAAGCAGAGGCCTGAAAGGGGAGAAAATGGCAACTTTGTTAGGTTTTAGTCAGCAGCAGAATTTGAAAAGTATTCATCTCTTGTGAAAGCCTGAGGGAATCATGGAATGCAATTGTGAATCTGTTCTGTGCTTTCTGAGAAGGCTCCTGAAATATCTTCAGTCTCCTTCACTGCCCAGGTTGAGAGCTGAGAGCCACTCTCTCTTAACTGCCCCTGTCCCAAGGAGGAAAAAAGAGACAGGAAAGCCAAAGCAGCCCCCTTTCCAAGCAACCAAAATCAACTGGCCCCATGAAAACCAAATATCACCTCTCCTGTCAATCCCCCTTGTAAGCATTGCAGCAGCTCCTCCTCCTCTGAGGGAAGGGTGCAATACACCAAGGGTCAGAAGCAGGGTTTGTGGGTGTCCTCTTGTCCCCCATTCAGGGACACCAGGTGCTTTCCTACCAGTGGCCACGTCTCCTTCCGTGAGCAGGGAGGATGGCACAATGCCCTGACCTCTCAGGGAGTGGGCATCAGGGAAGGCACTCATTTGGAACATGATTCAGGTCTGTAGCACACAGACAGGTGTGTGAGACCTTTTTCAAGACAAGTTATCTTGGTATGTTACCTTTTTCTATCTACAATCTTCTGATGTCCCCTGGAAGTTCTGGAATAAATAAACTGACTTATCTAAAGCATCCTGTCAGACATTAAAGGATACTGTTCCCTACTAATCACACTCCAGGCAGATAGGAAGACAATTGCTATAGTTACCTCACTACCAAAAATATCTATCAACAAAAGAAGGCCACATAAATAAACTGAGATAATACACAAGAGTAAAGGTCCTAGAGAAGTTTCCCTGACTCCATTTATTGAAAAAGATGCAAGGTCCTCCTAAAGAGGACTGAATAGCCAGAACAAAGAACCTCACAAACATTTTTGAAGCAACAAGTTCTTTTTCATAAACTGCCTGAAGCAGCTAAAATAATGATCCTGCATAATGAGAAATGAACAATTAGAAACTTCTAGTCCCACAGGGAGCCTATTGTCTCATTAAAGTGTTCTGGAATTTCTGTGACATTTAGAAACAAACTGGACAGATTTCCCACTTGCTGAAAGTGGGGAAGGGCATTCTATCTATTAAAGCAACAGCACAAAAATAACTGTTTCTATAGCAGCTTCAGTGCCAGTTTTCTGTTCATTAACAAAGAACTTTGTGAGAATGACATGTTTGATTGAAACTGTCCGATTTTTCAAAGGATTAACAGACAGATTATTAAAGTAACACAGACCCCTCCAAAATCTTTTATGTCTGCTTAGCAAGAAGAAAAAAAAAATCTACACATATTCAGAGTGATATTTTACCTGGAAAACCTATTGAGCAATGGGAAATTTTCCAATTCTTGCTCTCCATGCTCTTCCCTTACAAGAAACAAGGGGCTGTGTGAGCCCCTCTACCCTGGGACAGTGATCAGCATCCTGGCTTGCAGGCTGGCCAGCCCTGTCTCCCTCTCACTTACAGCTCCCCAGATCCTCACAGCTCTCCATCCCTTACTAGCCAGCCTGGCTGCTCTTCCTGCATGTCTGGTCTCTTTCCCTTGGAAACTCTGCTTTATTGAACTACACTTAGCAAGTGATGCATCTGATTTCTTCTTGTTCTCCTGGCAGCCAAGCAGGATCCATCCTTCCTTTAGCTTCTCTCAGAGAAGGTTTTGAGCAGCCACAGCAGAGGACCAGCCAAAAGCTGCCCATTGAACAGCTGGGATGGGAGAGGAAGCCAGCAACTCCTTCCAGGAACAGCCCAGCACAGAGGCTGGGTACTATAGCAAAAGATATGTGAGAAATGACATTAAGAGAACATTACCAGTCCTTCGAGAAAAAAAAGGAGGAAATAACAGAGGTGAATGAGGACAGAAACAGGAAGAAACACAGAAATCTGAAAAAGGAGGAGGAGTTCAACTTCTCTAGATACACAGGTATGTGCAGGGATTGCTTTGGGGCTAATTCTGTATGCTCAGCCTACACAGGGTCTGTACAGTGCCAGGTGGGCAAACGGCCTTAGAGCTACAGCTGAGACTTTGATTCCTGTAGAATGTTCCCCTGAATGTGTGGCCTCATGTTGCTTTAACAGCCCCGAATTCCACACGAAGAGATTTAGCACTACAGAACAATAGTCAGCCATAACACCCTGGGCTGTGCTGTGCCAGAGCATAATGCGATTATAAATTCCGTTCATTTGCACCAGGATTCCAACAGGACCGACCCTTCACTGCCACTGGGACTGTGGATAGCTAAAAATACCTTGTACAGGGAACTCATGAATCTATTCCTTTGATTACAGCCTTCATTTATATGAGAACCTGGAAAAAGGGCTAAGGGCACAGAATTAAGGATGGTGTGTTTGGGGTTGCCCACCAGACCTCAGTAGAAAACAGAACATTAATTGGGCATAAATAAGGTATAACAAGAACACAGAAAAGATACACCAGTTTCAAAGGCTGCTATCTGCTAATGTTCTCAGCTCATAAAATCTGCCTTATGAAAAAGGACTGCATAATTTCAAATGTAAGCAAACTCCCCAGTCAATATAATATTTTGCACAAAACTTAAATACTTTCCAAAGGATAGAGATTTTCCTAAAAGATACTTCAAGGAACTGGTAACACAAAATGCTGATGCTTTATTTCACTGTGTATTCCCACTAATTCCTCCTTATGCCCATGCCACACAATTGCCTCCTCAGGAATGATCCAAACTGTATCCATCACTAGCTACAATTTTTAATTTGTACCTTTTCCTCAGGGTTCACATAAGAACTTTTCACTGCTTTCAGTCCCTCTACAACAAAGCGGGAAAGAAAATCTTTCACAGTGAAAACATCACACACACTCACACGTTATATTTGCAGGAGTATTCTGAGAGGAACATTTACTAGAAAGAGGATTATGGTTATTTATAAATACATTTTGGAGGGAGCTTATTTACTCCTTTCACTACACCCTTCTTTAACACAGAAGTACAACATGAGTAAGTTCAGGAATGCAGTATTTGGGACAGCACTTGATCCTTGATCTGCTGACAACCAATTAGGGTTTTTTCCATAGAATTTAGCGTCACAACATTTTTGTTTCACAAGCTTGATTTATTTAATTTTATTTCAAGAGCTCCGGCCAATCATTCACATCTGCATTTTGAAGGGAAAACAGATGCAGTTCCCTCCAGCGCACACACAGGGATATCAAACCAATCTGCAGGTTCTGGCTCATTTCAGGAATCAAGACACATCAGACTTTCAGTTACTCAGTGACAGTAAAGGAGGAAAAGTTCCAACTTACCACCCCACCTCCTGCTGAGTGAACCAGCACAGACATGCCTTCTCTCAGGTTAGCAACCTCAAAGAGCATCATGTAGGCAGTTACAAAGTTCATGGGAAATGCAGCAGCTTCAGAAAAATTCATGTCATCTGGGATCTTGTAGACAAATTCTACTGGGGTACACACGACTTCAGCCCAGGCATTATAGTTTACAAAAGCCATGACTCTGTCTCCAATCTACAAACAAGGAAGAAAACAAGGTTGAGGATCTGACTGCAATTGAGACTATAGAGAGCAACTTGTGAGACCTGCAAGTCTGCTGTTCAAGTCATGGGTCAGTGGCTGACTGTGAGGAAAATGGTGCTCCACATCTTTGGCAAAATAGCAGCTAAGATGCTCAGCTTTGGGCTTTTACAGTTTTTAATGTTAACAAAAATAACCAAAAGAAGTTAAAGCCATCTCTTATTTTTTTCTTTTTTTTTTTGCTCCACTCTTCTCTGATACAGAAGTCTTCTATCATCACTAATACAGACCATCTTTTGCTAGCAGAGCTCCCAAACAACAAACAGAAACAATGAGCACAGCATTCTTACTAATAACCAGGAATTTTGCTTAAAGAGAAAGAAATGAGGGAAAAAAAATTATAATTACATTGATAAGAAGCATGGAGTAAAGAAAATTGTAAGTGCGATAATGTTCACTTTGTTTTCTCAGTCCTCACACTAGTGTAGAGCTCCTTTTCCTCTCTGTGGACTGAGACGGGAAAGTCTTGTGCTCTGGTAGATGGAGGACATGAAAGGGTTGCAAAAGCTCTCATTCAGAAGATAACACCATCTGTACCCACTCTCTATTTTTATAATCTTATTAACTGATTCTACCAAGATATATCTGTGATTGTAATCCCCACAGCCATGTGTCAGAGCAAAATTTGGTTCTACAACTTCAAATAAGCCACTTTATACATCAAAAATATACCTTTGTATTTTAAGGTGCTGTTAAATCTGCAAAGTGAATCTGGCAGGATTTAAAGGAGCAATGAAATATAATCTTTCAATGCAACATTTCTCTGCTCAGTTTCTTCTGAAAATACATGGTAGTGAAAGAGAAATTCACTATGGAGAAAAAAAGGTTTTCTGTAAGTATTGGATACAGCTGGCTGCTCCTAGGAGTCTTTCAGAGCTCCAGGCACATCAAGCTCATCTGTTTGCATATGGCCTTCATTGCAGTTTCAGGTTTTCAAATCAGAGATACTGACTCTTCTCAGATGGACAAGAGTAACAACAAGGCAAAACAGACTTGGAAAGCAATACTCACCTTAAAGCAGAAATTGGGCTGCAGGGTCTACAAGGGACAGCCACACTGAACAAATGTGTGCATTAAAATCTTCACAGGCACAACTCTTACAAACTCTCAGTAATTGCTTGCCACCAGCAACCTCACGGCATCTCTTACCTTGCCTTAGACCCTTTGCCTTTCTAGAATGCACCAACCAAAACAACATCCTTAACCATGAAAGAAGCTCTGCAATGGAGCCACAGGATAGGACAGGAACAGCACCAAACTCCAGCCTTCGTGTTTTAACTACACCAAACAGCAGCTGTCCCTCTAAAATAACTTTCCTTATCTGCCTGATACTCTCTTACATTCTACCAATGCCCTCTAATGCTTTAGAAACTACAGGTATGGAGTAAAGCACAACACTTTTGCCTTCAGGCAAAGGTTTACAGCACAAGCACATTTTGGTCTCCTGAGTCATCACTTTTGCTTTGGGATATTGCAGGTTTGCTCAAAGCTAAGGTGCTGCTGACAGTTCTGAAGGGTTTGTCTGTTTTATAATGAGAATGCTGAAACAGAGCTGCCATTCCAATTTCACTGAAATGCCTCCTCCTTTTGAAAAACATTCAAATTAACAATGCCTCACTGGTAATCACTCTGTGGTTCCCTTTTGCTCTTAAAGGAGCATCTAAAATATAAAGTCTGCTAGCATTAATTAGTGCAGATGTTAATATGCCCTATATCCCTGCCATAAATCATAAATTATTACCAAAAACAATCAGAGAAGTCCCTCTTGGTGATTCCTGAGGGATTTCTTGGTAACATTAAATACCACATTTTACTACAGACCAAAAACAGAGCCTAGTCAGATTAGGCCTCACTTCCTGAGAATCATCCCCAAAACTGGAGAGAGATCAGGCCTGATACAGCTGTCATAATCAGAAACCAGATTTTTCTTTTAATGGGAGAAGGAATAGGCATTACACCTATTTTAGGAAGGCTTGAACTGGAAGAGATCTCCCCAGGGAAAGGAGGTCAGAAGGTACAGGGTGCAATCTCTGCTGTTACTGTGGACAGAGTTAACAACATATGTCAAGGAGACATGAAGCATCTGGTGTGCCCCTATTTTGTGTCAGAATTCCACAAAGAAACCAACAGAAGGTTCTTCTGTCATCCTCGCAACCTCCTGCTGATGGATTCATACCCATGCACAGCTGTCACTCTGAGGGTGGATCCTTTTCTAGACTACTCAAACACAACCATGGCTATGAAGGTGATATGCAAAAAATAAAATACTACGGCTTGTTTCAGTTACAGGGAGTACACCAGTGCACAAATGTGTTCCACAGTCAGAACAAAGATCTCACTTTAAAAAGAGACACGGTTTCACATTCAGTCAGGTGCAGTGTTATTCAAACAACCGCCATATGCTGTAGCATCATGATGTCCTTAAGAACTTTAAAAATGAGAGTGCTGATCTGGAGCAGAGGCTTTCTAGACTCTTTTCAGAGCATATCCTTTGATATGGAGCAAAGCTTTGATATGAAGTACAGATTCTAGAGCAGAACTACTGAAGCAGCAAAGGTTTTCAAACATAAAAATTATTGTTGAGTTGTTGTTTGTAACAAAATACATTGAAAGATGACAACTTGTTTCAAAGCAGAAGTGGGGCAGGAAGGGAACTGAGACAAATCCCCTAATATCTCATCACTGAAACCATAGTTAAAACCAAACTGGCCATTATCTTCATTCAGCTGACAAATTTTAGCTGTTTGAGAACAGAAAAGTTTTGGTTTTAAATAAAAATAATTATATTTTCTTAAGATCCAGATATAGTAAGAATTCAGAAAATTTGATTACCTTTTGACATGACTGACTCTGCAAATAACTTAGATAGGATCGACATGTATTAAATCAGGATTTATTTCCAAAATTTTCAATCTACTTAGGCAATAAAATGCAAGTTTGCAGTGAATATAGATGATTAATATCAAAAATGGAATAGGAGGCAGGACAAAATGCTGCTTATATGCAATAAGAGATACCAGAGAGTCCATAACCACTTATGAAAGCTTTATTATATACATGAACTATTTGTCATTTATCACAACTTGTCAGGTGAAACAGATGCTTTTCTCGAGCAATCAGACTGAATCCTGCATCCAGAATCAGAATCCCAATTTAATCTGCACCTCATTAATGCACACAGTTTTAAGAAGCAATGCTTACTGTAAACAGGGCTCTTAACTCGAAATCAAAAGCTGGAATCAGAATTGGCAGCACCTGGGCTTTGAGGAAAAGAGCAGCGATCACAGGAAACATGGCCAAGAAAAGAAACTTAACAAGTTAACTTAATTTCTTTCATTTTATTAAAGGCCATCACTCATGCTTTCCAGTTCCTATGTAGCTATCAGGATGTGCACATGGCACAAGTGACTTTTCAGGAAGGATTTGAAGGAGATGACAGTGGTGGATTCAGAATCTAATTCAGGATGTCATTCTCATGCTTGGGAAGCAGCAAGGAAAAATCGACCCTTTAAATCTCAACAGGGTGGTGAAGGCTGCTGTCACTGGCAGAGCAGAAGGGACTAGGAACTGGTGATTATTTATATGAGACTTATAACTCTCACTTTGAAAATAAGGAAAAAAATATTACCTCAAATCCTTTCACGCTGTCTCCAAGAGCTTCCACAATTCCAGAACATTCAAACCCAGGAACAAGCGGCGTCTTAGGAGGGTTGTCGATATTCCCCTGTCGCACCATCAGATCAATAAAGTTCAAGCCACTGTAAAACACAGGAAAAATAAAATCAAGACTACTACCACAGATCAAAGTAGAGGAGGAAAACCTTTCCTGAGTAATGGGACAGCCAGAGAACTCCAGGGCAGCATTAAAACTCTGGGCTCTGCAGGGTAAGAAGGAGCCAGCAGACATTCGCCCTCCTGGGAAGCTGAACCTTGGGCAGAGGATGCACATGCCAGGACACCACAGCTGCCTGCAGCCCCCAGGTGACCAGGCTGCTCAGCACTCACAAATTTCAAAATTCAATACAGTGAAACATGTAATTTCTATCAATGCATTACTAGCTGTCAAGTAAAGCCAGGTCAAGTTAAGAAGAAAACCCCAAGCCTCACACATTATAGTTATTTTGGGCTAAGATCTCCATGATCTAATTGCCCTAACCTTTGATGTGACCCCAGGAATGCATCTTGTGTTTGTCTTAGGCAGGAGTCCAAACTCTAGGATGAATTTACTAAGTACCAGATAGGCTTTTTTTAAAAAAACTGTTCCTTCCGGGATCATGTTTGTAAATTTTTTCAAAAGTTATGAAGGTCTTTGAAGTCCTCAGGTTTCCTGCTAAGAAAAAAATACAGGTCTTTCCCTACAGTCTCAGCTTTGAAAAAATCCTAAAGTACTTCTGCATTGTCTTTTGTATGCAATCTAATTTTATTAAGGAAAATTTTGTGGTTTTCTAGGCAGCCACAAAAAAAAAAAAAAAAAAGGCACCATTATGTACTATGTGCATATATTGATTACTGGCCTTAATGCCATAGTTAAAACATTAAAACTCCTAACTAGCTGAAATACACTTTAGGATTAACGCATTTCTCCAAAACAGCCTTGTTTTTATGGTTAGCCAAGCACACAGCCAATCCTACTCACACATGTGATAGCAGCAACTGCTGGATACGTTACACTATTGATGGGCACAAGGATTTATTAGATGCAGCCTCAGTCACATACTAACCAAGACACAGACAGACTGAACAGACACAACAAATTAACAGACAGAGTAGATAGCCCTAGCACGAGGACAGCATGGCATTCATGGGATGTAGGTCACTGGGGAGGGGGAAGGAAATCCCACCAAATGTAAGCATTCATAATTGTGGTGGAGGGTTTAAGAGCAGCCTGAACCCACAATTTTCACCATGTTCATACACCAAGCTTATAATATCAGCCATATGGAAGGTTAGGAGGGATTTTCACACAGTTAAGTTGGAAAATTTGAAATTGTTTTGGAAAGGTCACTGCTTATCCAGTAATAAGTGACATAGCCACTGTGATGTTGATAATGAAAGCAAAATGCCTGCAAGGCAGCCATTGTTTGGGGAAGAGGAACAAGCAAACAGAGAAAAACTCCAAAACAAACCACAAACCCAGAAACCCCACAGCACTGATGGTGGCAACCACTGTCTGTGCACATTAGCTTCAGCAATGGTCTTTTAAATGCATCTTTCCATACTGCAAGCAAAGGTTTACAAAAAGTCAGCTTTTCCCTACATTCCTGCAAGAAAAGGCAGCTGAAGGCAGGACTGTGATGCAGGAACCTGACAGGAACACATCCCGTGGTGTCATAGCAGGTAGGCAAGGAGACAGGTGGGTATGCAATAGCCATTGCTCTTTGCTAATGACAATGATCTCAAATAGATTCCTTCTCATGAAGTAAATTGTCTGACAGTTTTTGAAAAGGCACATGTCTATTTCTTTTTCATCTGTTTTTTTTCCCCCAAAGGAGGATAAAGGGCAGGGATAAATATGTTGAGAGTTCACCTCTATTACAATTAACTTACAAGACCTCACACTAGAACAGGTGTCATAAGGGGTCAAAAAACTGTATAGAGAGTTTCTTTTTTTGTTCACTTTCATCTCTTATATTCTTACATGTTGTGGCATCCCTGCTACTCTCCTATGTGTATTTATTCCTATTCTTCTCCACTTTCGAGGAAGGACAGAAGTTTTATTTTACCTGAGAAATCTGGAGACCAGTAGATCCGAAAGCATGGTTATGGTGTACTGGTCAACTCAGCCTTTTAATTTTTTTTTCCCTTAGAATAATGAGGAGGGCCTAAAGATGGATGGATTTTGTAACTACACCCAAGACACCCTGCTTTTTCACTGGGATTCAATCAACAGCAGACTCAGGAAAAGTCTGGCTGCACAGAACATCACAAAAAAATAAGTCTCATGAAGAGTGGTGGATTTAGATATTAAGCACAATTTTTTTCTTGTACCAGTGCAAACCAGCATAGCCTGTTGTGGTGTGCAGCCAGAGAAAATGATTCCTGAACTTTAAATAAAGGTATATGCAGAGGGAGAAGTGTAATGCAGAGCAATCCAGTGACAAACAGCACACAGCACATTTTTAATCCTAAATCAAGAGCTGGATGCAAATGAAGTAGGGAAGGATATGAAGTACCAAGATCAATACATTGACATACTGGTTCTGCAAGAACCTCCCTGTGACAGAGCAGGGATGTCTCTGTGACCTGCACAGACTGGATTAACTGGAGTGCTTTACTGGAGGTAGAGTTTATCAAATATGGAAATATCCTTGAATCGGAACCTTTCTCAGAGCCTGCAATGCTCTACCTTAACACCAGGTCCTTTTGAGAGCCTTCAATATGATTCTCAATACTTGTGATTTAGTTTTGCTGCATTTTTATTTCCCTTTTCTTAAGTGTGGAAAGCAACAGTCAACTTGTTTCTCCTTGTTCCATCTCACACATTCAAGGATGCCCAATACCTTCCACTGGAAAATCCCAGATCATGCAGACCACTCCATGACACTTCTGTTTGGAGAGGTGCTGCTCTTGATCTGTCCTTCTTATTTCACTGTAAAGCTCCACTGAAATTGATTACTGAAATTAATGAAATGCCACGGAGCAAACAAGAGGACTACTGAGTTTTGCATTCTAAAAATCCTTAATCTTAACCCCAGCCAGCAAATCGCCCAACCTTTAAATTAAAAAAAAAATAAAACAACAACACAAAAACCCCAACAAAACTAACCATATCTATACATAAAGGAAAGGTTTAAAATTATCAGGTCCCATGCTTTTTATGCAGAAACCAACACCATATGAACAAGACTGCCTCTAGGAGCAGCACCGATTCTCTGTCTGCTACTCTGTTACACTTTGGATTTCTTTTATCTGCTCCAGTTTTTTCAAAGTGCTGTTATCTCCCAGTCACAGAGTCAGAAGGGTCACTTCTGCCTCATTCCTCATGACGCACATGTACAGCAGCACAAGGAAGAAATAATTATAAGAGAAAAAAAGAATGGAGGGAGGTAATTATAGGACACCATTGCTTATTCACACAACCTATTAGAAATACGGCTTCCGTTCATTCTAGCTACTTGTCTCCTCCTTCAAACAGCCTGTATCCCAACGTTCTGCTGCATGCAAATTACAATACAAACAAATACAGGAGTTTCAACTGCTTCATAATTTTCAATCAAAAATTATTTCAGGAAATATGCAGAAGCTGTGACTCAGCTTGGACATCGATGGCTGTTCCATTTCTTAGTCACTGAATGAGGCTAACACATGACTCATCTCAGCTGACACATTTTCAATGGGATCACTGATATTCCAGACCTTCAAAAGAATTATTCATCTGTCTTAGTGCTAATAGCAACATATCTTCCATTTCTAGTACCATACTATGAAATGTATACATACAACATAACTGGTCTAGACATATGATTCAATTGGTTTTATCCACAGGGAATTCAGACACCACACAGAACTTGCTCTTCTACTGGTGCATAGTATTTATCAAGGATGTGCATATGCTTCTTAAAATAAAGCTTATTTTCTTCATCAATTTGTCAAGTTAAATAATAGTCATCATCATTATCATCTCTAATGGTGGTCAACTACAAAACTGATTCAACAGAAAACGTGACTTGTAAGAAGTATTGATGACTGGAGCAACCCATCTTGGGTGTGTTCAGCACTGCCTGCATCCACATGAGCATGCTGCCTTGGGCAAAGCCAACCCCTTCCTCACTCAGTCTCCCAAGTCCATCATCATCCCAATCCATCCTCTGCATTTACAGGCTTGGGTCAAGAGGATCAGCAAATTGATTTTGCCTTGCCTGGAAGTACACTTTGGTGACCTAGTGGCATTTCAGCCCTGTGGCCATTTCCAGCCAGGAATGACAAGCAGATGCTCTCCAGCCTGCAGGCTCCTCCAGCATGAAGGGAAGCTCCCAAAACACATGGGGCATTGTACAACCTGGTAGGTATCTGTGGAGTAGCTGAGCAGGTCTGCTGATGTCAAACAGCACTCATGCAACTCACATGGCTCTACTGACACTGCAGCCGTGGAGCACAGCTGCAGCTGTGGCTGCACAATTCTACTTTACAGCCAAGGGTTCTTGTGCAGGCAGCTTGCTATTTGTGATACATACTGGTTTCATGAAAATGGAATTCATATAGGTACTGGAAAATGCTGTCAACCCCTGAGACCTTTAGAGGAATATATCCATGTGCTAATAACATTTTTAGTTTTACAGGTTAACTTTTGTTAACCCAATGGCTGGGGAAAAAAAGTCACTCAGGAAAGAAGACAAACTGTTCTCAAATGAAAATGCATTTCCCATTGTGACTAGTAGAGAGGAAAAAAAAACTCCAATACCAAAACTGAATGTAAAAAATCCCAGCCCATTATTTATTAGTTCTCATGCAGATTAATGAATATCACTATTTTTCACAGGCAACACCTTGGTAGGGGGAATACTCACACGGGTCTCAAACTTTATGAGCCCCATTAAGAACAGGATGGGAAGCACATCTGAGCAGGTCAAGACATCCTCCCAGGATATTCCAAATATCAGGCAGATCCACTGATACAGGATTCAAAACAAGCTCACTCCCTCATACCAGTAACATTTTTAACACTAGTTACTTCAAAGGTAAACAATTTGGCCTTCACCTTGGAATTTATTTTCCAGAAGCACTGTGTTTTCACACAGCAGAAAAGGACAACAGAAGATAAATCCTTGCCTAGGCAAAATTTATTCAGTCTTTGGTAAACATCAGGTTGTGTAGTAAGATCCTAAGAGTGGCTTCTGTCACTCAAAAAAATGAATCCTATTTTCATGAAGGAACATGTGCACTAAAAACCAGCAATGTAGTCTGCTCCGATTGTCCGGGAATACAGGAAAAAAAAAAACAAAAAAAACCAAAAAAAACCCAAACAAACCAAAAAACAGCCATCTAGGAAAGCTCATTCCAAGATGCTGCCAGACCATAGCCACTTGTCACCTGGACACAAGGACTAACACTGGGAAGTTATCCCGAGCTCTGACCACGCCGCCACAGCTGCTCCGATGAAAAAGGCTGCTGACTTAGGTAAGTGATTCCCAGGAGAAAAATCGCAGCCGGTGTCAGAAGGGAAAGAGACAGGTGCTGAGCAACACGCACAATCTGGCACCCACATTTCTCACAGAAACCCAAACCCTGAACGCACTTGGGCACGCTTTCCCCGCCTTTTCTCCTAGCTGGTAGGGTGAAAAACCACTGACAATTTTCTCTCCTTCGCATCCGCCGCCGAGCGCACACAAACCCCGCTGCCCGCCCTAGACCGAGAGCGCGGAATCCAGCGCTGACCCGGGGTCCCGGCGCCGCCGGGGAAGGGACGGGACGGGGCGGCGATGGCTGCCGAGAGCGGGGCTCCCCTGCGGGGAAGCTACAGGTGAGGGAAGTCGGCGCCAAGAGCCGGGGGCTGCTGGGCTCGTAGGGCACGCTCCGAGCGCGGGGATGGATGGCCGGCCGCAGGGCACGGCCGCCAGCACGGGCACCGCGGGACCCCGCATCCCTCCCGACCCCGCGGGGTCCCGCACCCGCCCGGGGTCCCGCACCCGCCCGGCCCCCGGGGGAAGGAGAGGGGCGAGGGAAGATACTGAACCAGGCTTTGACGCGGATCTTCAGCTCGCCCTCCTGCGGCTCCGGCATGGCTTTCTTGGACACGCGGAGCTTGTTGAGCCCCCCGAAGGCGGACAGCACCACGGCTCGCATCTCCTTGGCATCCCCGGCGCGCCGGCTGCCGCCC
>VXBU01019348.1:1362-29108 GCA_013400315.1 Bombycilla garrulus
AATGCAGCCAAAAGACAGCTAATAAATTTTCTTCCAGTGCAGTATTTTTCTGTCTGATTTCTAAATTCTTGTTTGGTTCTTCTTTAGGGATTTTGAATTTATTCTGTTGGGTTTCTATGAAATCTAGGAACAAATTTTTTTTCCATTTATGTACTCTTTATGATACTCAAAGAAAACCAATATTGGAAGATTCCAATTTTTGTAGTTTCAGTGACATGTTTTCAGGCTCCTGATGAACTGACTGATGTGGAGATAATCTTTGACATCATCAGATAACTGAACAAGTGGTTACCTTAATGTAACTGTTTCTCTAAGGTTGAAGAAATATTTTACTTTCAAGGTACTTTGCTTTAAGCGCTACATCACCTTCCACACATATTCCCGTTTTACTATTGTGGTATAAAAAAAATTACATTTTTCTTGTTGAGACTGAGAAAATATTGTCAACATTATGAAAATACTGATATCAAAAGAACATGAACTTCCTGTCAGTATGAAATAATTTTATGATGTCCTAGATGATATTGGTTGCAATTTATATGAAGCACAATGTATAAAAATACACATTTTAACTGAAGCTTCCTGTCAGATTGCTCTAGTACTGACCCAGAATTTTCAAAGCCCATGGTGGCATTCTTTCAAAACCCATTATAGACTAGGTATTTTTCATCAAGCTAGGTATCTGTGTGGTGTACAGAACATAAAAACTCACGTAAAATGATTTAGTGATCGCTATTAAATGACACTGTAGTGATTTTGTTCTACTGTTAGACCAGGTCAATGATTTGTAGGTAAAAGCTAAAGGAGCTGTTCTGAATCATCTAGGTTTTAATAATGTGACAGTTTTCACAGCTTGTGGGAACCATGCTAAGTCTTACAGTGTTTTAATAAAAACAATCAGGAAATACTTTTACAGGAAGGACTGAAAAGAAATTTTAGTTCCAATGAGTCTTTGACTGATTGCTTAGCACAACCTTGAGTGTAATCTAAGGTCAGAATCCTGAAAATTGATGGTTTTAGTGATGAGTAAGTGTCTTTCTTTCCTTTTCATATTAGATAGAAAATGGTCGGCTGTGGAGCTCTATTGTGAAGACCTCAGAAGAAATACCAATTTTTTCAGTCAGCTTTTCATAATGTAAATATAATTTGAGCTTTCCGAAATGGGCAGCTAAACCATGAACAAGCAGAAAAACCCAATTTGGACTGTGAAGCAGACTTCACCTTTTCTCTCGGGAACTCATTGAAGGATTACAGCTGAAAAGGACAAGAGAAAGAAAACTTTGAACAGGAATCTTATCCTACAATGAGAATTACAAGTACATCTTGTATCTGCCCAGTCCTAGTTTGTCTCTGTTTTGTGCAGAGGTGTTATGGAGCTGCTCACCATGGCTCCATCAAGGTGACCAGAAATCAAACCAAACACATAGAAGGTGAAACAGAAGTGCATCATCGTCCAAAGCGTGGATGGGTGTGGAATCAGTTCTTTGTTTTAGAAGAACACATGGGACCAGATCCTCAGTATGTAGGAAAGGTAAGGTGATTGTTTTCTTTTGTCTGTGATTTGTTTTTTTTTTTCCATCCCCTGAAATGTGGCACTGATAAGAGGCAAATCCTTTATCTCCTTAGATGACACCTCCTTTTTAAAAGGAAGACACCTCTTGGATTGCTACATTTATTTACAGTGAACTGGCCCAGTTGCCTGTGTATACTGTGTTTATCATCAAAAAGATAGATAAAAGTATATAGGATGAAGATACTAAAATATAATAAAGTAGTTTTTCTTCTGAGCTCAGCTAAACACAGAGTGCAGTTGATCCTGTTACATAATTTCCAGAACCCTAAATGCATGAGGTCACTCCTAATGCCTTTTCCAGACTGTTTCAGAATTATATTCAGTTCTGCTTCAGGAAATATTACAGATGCAGTCTAAGCTCCATAGGGCATTCATTCCACTCTGAGTGTAGGGTGGAAAAGGACTCTTCCAAAAGGAAATCCTCTGTGACTTTTTTCAGATGAGGAGACACAAGGTGCATTACTTGTTAGACTTCCTTGGAAATCTGTGAGAGGAAGCCCACACAAACACATAAACATATTTATGTTCTGATGTATAGAGTGAGCTTCAGACATAAAGTTCAGACTGATGTAATTGGACTAAATCCTGGCTGGCTAAGTCTGATTTATGACGTGTAAGGTTGTCTGTAGAACTTGGGTTTTAACTTTGCATTAAATAACACAAAAATCTCTATATAGCTTTAACCCATGATATATGACAGAGGAAGCTTTTCTCTCCCTGAAGACTGTCTTGCTGTACTATGATAAAATTTTTTTATTAGATAATCTTACATGAGTTTTAACTTCCTTAATGAAATCAGAGAAAAACATAGAATATGAGGTGTAAAGAAAGATGGTTAATGGGGAAGACTACATAGAAAAAGAATTAATTCATTCTAGTTTGCCTTGAAATTGGGAATTCTGAAAATTGTATTGTAGAAAGATATGCAAGGAAACCAGTAGCTTCTGAAATCACAGATGTATAGTAGTGAGGGCTTCCAAATTTGTCCAGTATCATCTGAATTAAAAATAGGAAGTGAAACAACTATATTTAACAGACTGTTAACACAAAGGCTGAAAAAAATATTCTGTTACGCTGAACTTAGTAAAATACTAAGTATTTCAGAATGCCAGAAATTACTGAGATACGTGAAGGAAATGTAAACTGAGAAATGACCACTCTAAATGGAGGTAATGCATTGAAAGAGAAACTTTTAAAATGGGTAAGGGGATGAGGAGATATGCCTTCAGACCACTTTACACCGATCAACATTTTCATAAATAATTTTGGAATAGAAAGAAATTTTGCAAAAAATATTGGTGCAAAGCTATGCAGGAGAACCAAAACTGTCTGGAAAGAGCTAGCTATTAGTAATATGATTTTGATATAGAAATAAAGAGTAAACCTCGGAACCAATGTAATGAATTTCTGTTATACACTACTGATATACTGTAATTGACAGAGGAAGAGAAAAAATCTGGTTAACAAGTTCTAATGTCATGCCTTAAAAAATGTGAATATGATACTAAGCTGCAAAAGCTGATATATGAAAAACAGGGATAAAGGGCACTGAAGCCTTTGAGGAAAATAATGTTAACCTATTTGCTGTTCTGCTATTTGCTATACTTTTGGCCAAGAAAAATGAATTTATATGTGAAGCTGTACAGGAAGAATTGAACATTATGGCTGAGATAGTAATGGAGAATAAATATGTTTGTTTAATTATTTCCACAAATAATAGAGGCGGGCCCATAATATTCTATAAATACACCTCAGAAGAAACCATGATAAAAAAATAAAAGCTATTTAAGTTGATTGCAATTTTACTTGAAAAAATAAGGTTTTTGTGGCCATGAGTTAATTTAGAATAAACATTTAGATAATTTAGAATGAAAGCAAGAATAAGTCAGATTCTGAAAGAGGCTACTAGCAGGAGCAAAACAAAAGCTGAAGGGGTTTCAAAGTACAGCATATTTGTCTTTATGGAAGCATTTATAGGCATGATTGCATGCCAGAACAGAAGCCTGGATTCAGTGAACTAAAGCATGGTCCCTTTCAATTTTATGTTCTTATGATACTATTATATATTTCCTTTCATCCTCTGACCACTCTATTAATGCCACATTTACAGAGATCAATGAATAGAATTTCTTTCAATCCTTTGTGGTCAAAATGTGACTGCATGCCTTGTTTGAGGACATTTCTCCCTCTGTACTTACCAATTTTTCTCCCGTTTTTCTCAAATAATTCCCTCTGGTGCTCATAATTTTCTACTGTGAGCACTTCACAACATTACTAAGCTTATCTTTGCAAAACCTTTGTGGAACTTAAAAGTAACTATACTCTATTTTCCATTTGGTGTGATGATTCTGATGACCTGATTTGAAGAAAAGATCAATTATATTAGTTCAGGCATATACTTTTAATCAAAAAAAGGGGGGGAAAGCCTGGCTAAAACTCATAATATTGGTAATTGGCAAAATTTCAGTAGTGGTAATTTAACACAAAACCAGACATTTTAGAGAAATAACTTTTTTTACTAATGTTGAATTTAATTGTACACACCTCATCAAGGTCTCATTTTTCGTGCCTTTAATTTGACATGTAATTTTCACACAAACCCTCTTAGTTATAAAGGAAGTCAGTGCCCTTTAATTCCAGGCTTCTGTTCGGTGGCAGCATGCTGTCAATCCTGTAAATTATTAATTCTGTAGACTACCCTGCTTCACTGCTGAGAGTTTTGCCATTTGAGATCTTTCCTTTCACGTATTTCACACCCAGTTTGGGAGTAGCATCACAGAAAGCAGAGTCATTATGTACAATGGTGCTATAATGCTTGCAGTCATTGTCATGGAAATGCTCTGTGAGGACAAGAATAGGGTAGGCCTGCAATGAAAACGGTAAGCCTTCTCATTCTTACTGTGAAGTGACTGTCAAGAGGATGGATTAGTTCACTGCTATCATAATAAAAAACAGTATTTAGGGCAACAAATTATTGTTATATTTTAATATCACGCATACCACCATTCCTCAGTCATTATTCCATTTCTCTAAAAAAATGTCATTCGGAGAATCAAAATCTGTATAGAATTAATCCCTATTAACTATACTCACAGGGTTTTTCTAGGAACATGGTGAGGCACCTGTCCTGGAAAAATGAGCTTGTTGTAGAAATGAAAGATGATCCTTTTGTAGCTATTGTCTGTGGTTGCCAGATTATTGAACTCTTTCCCTGCTGTTGCACTTGGGGTAAGTCTTCAGTGTTTCAGGGTATGTCTCACTGGTTAAAGAACCCAAAGTTTTGCATTTAAAAAGATATCTTTAAAGTGTTTAAAACCACAGTGACTTATTTTACCAATATTGTTAATTATTTGTGGACGGTTGCTGGAAAACTTCTGAATGATCAGTGATACCTGGAAATGTTAGTTTAGAGAGACTCTTCACCTGCAGGTCAAGGGTCTCTGTGGGTGTCTTTTCAATGCAGAACCTGTGAAAATTTGAGTAAGGAAGATTAAATATCCTTGTCTCAGATAAGAAACTTAAATGGGTAGACTGAGCTTTCAGTTATGTGAGACTTCTGGTCTTTTGTTATTCTAATGAAATAGTAGCCATGAGTGCAGAAAGGGGCAGGGTTAGCAAATGCTTCATGACCTGATGATGAATCAGTTACCTACTGCACAAGCTCCGAGGAATGAAGATTTTCCTGCAGAAATCTAGAAAAACATTGGCTGTAGTATTGTAATCTTTTACATTTCTCAATTGTCATGGCTGATATAATTTACATTTCTCTTGCATTTTCTGCATGTTTCTAGGTTAGATAACTCATGTTGCAACATTTGGAAAAAAATAGAAAACAAAGAATTTTAGGGAAGAAGTGAAGCACACTATGTGTTTCAGTCCACAACATTCTTCATTTTGAACCTTCTCACCTCTCTCTCCAGAGGGTCTGCTCCTTCTTAAAAGGATATTTCTTAAAATCAGTTGCACTGGAAGTCATAACTACACATTTGCTGTGCTTTTTACTTTGGAGAAGGAACTAAATAAGCAGTGATAAAATGAAGATCACTGTGGATTTGGGGCTGAGTGAGTCAAGCTATTAAGACTGAATAGCAGAGGAATATGATGCACAAGACTGACAATTTATCTGTGATCCTTTGGATCTCTGAAATACCAAACTTATACCTCTTAATCCCCTTCAGATGGCCTCTGAAGAGTAAATAGGAATGACTGTTCAGGTATTCAGATCTACGTTGGTTTTCAGCTGCTTTTTTCTTTTCTAATTTGGGGAATGGCATTTTACTTAGTTTGTATATTGATGACTCAAAAGGCTAACCTGGAACAGGGACTAGACAGAGCAAAAGGAATAAAACAGGTATTTATTGAAAGGCCTTAAAAGGACATACCTTGGGCAGCACAAGAGCCTGCCCAGGGCGACACCCAGGATGAATCCAAGATGGATCTTGGTCATGAGTTACCACACTTGTATAAGTTTTGGTTCATATACATATTGGGCTCAATTATCCAATTACAGCTCCAGGCTATGAAGTCTCAACCCCCTGGCTTGCCCCCTTTTCTTTGCCACTCTTTATGCTTTTTGGGTAACGGTTGTCCTTGATTCCTTAGTTGAGAAGGAATTATTTTGTTTAACTACCCTGAGAAGAGAACTTGCTAGCATCTAATACAAAGTTTCAGAGTTACATACAAGCAGCAGAGAAATGCATAAAAATGGTGAAATGAGTAAAAGCTGAAATCCAAGGCATTAATATCTTTCCCTGTAATGCAAAAACAGTTTCATATTTATGTTGATGTAGGAGATAGGGAAGTATGGAACAGTTGGAAATGAACGTGAATACAGGAAATGGGAGAAGTAACGATTTTTATTATGTCTTGAAATGTTTTTACTGAAAGTTAGATTAAGGAAGTAATTCCTAGTATTATATTGGATTTACAATATAGTAATTATTTCTTTTTATAATTTTATTCTTGAAAACATAAATACAGCATACCAGACTTTTCATTCAAAATTATTTTTCAAAGTTTTTTGTGATGTGTTATTGCAATAAGTTAGTTCTAATATAAGACAGTGAATCTAATCTTCCTGACCATATCAAGGAAATCTCCCATCTCTGATTTAATGACAGTAATGGGACATTATATATGTTTTAGAATAAGTGCCAAGGAAGAAATAAAACTGGAGTTTAACAATTAAAACACTTTTATTTAATTTTAGAGGTTTAGATAAAATAAAGTATATCAGATGTTTCAGCATTTTTAGCACAAGCAAATAGTTCCAAAATTTATTTTGATAAAAAGGAGTTTTATTTTATGGTAGAGAAAATTAAAAGGAAAATGTTAATGACATAGTCTAAATATTTTGCAAATGATTTGTCAGCCATTTATAGTCTAAATATTTTGCAAATAATTTGTTAGCCATTTTCATGCTTCTGTGTGAAAGTAGACAAGTGGCATCAGCAACAAAAGCAATTTCTCAAATAACATGCATCTCACTTTCTACATTTATGTTGCTAGTTTCACAAATAATGTATTTATATAAAATAATTTTCCTCTATACCTAGGGGAAAAGTAGTAGCAAGAACAACATGAAGATTAAACCTGACATTGTATAGCTCAACATCATATGGCCCTATCTCACGTTAGCCATCTCCTTTTCTACTGTAATTTTTGCAAAAAGCCAACTTAGTATTCTTTCCAACCATAAAGCTTTCCCAAATAAAATGCATTCATGTGTACTTGTTTTGTCCTGAGTTCTGTTTGCACAGACAATTTTGCTGCCTCCCTTTGACAAATGTTTGGTTTCACATTAAAAATTTTAGGGCACACTCCTTGAATTCTACAATTAATAAAATGCTGTGAACCTTTACATTTTTGGTTGTGTTTTTTTTTTTTCTTTTTTTTTTTTTAATGGAATCTCTAAATATTCAAAGGTTATTTGGGGAAAATCAGATTCAAGAGAAGAGAGAGCTTTCATCAGCCTGATAGGTCTGAATTTTTTTCAGTGTGTCCAGCTATATCTGAGGTTTCTTTAAGCATAGCACTGACAGGGGCATTTTGACATGACAGACCAACCAAAGAAAAATAAAAGCTTGAAAATATTGCAGTTCAGTCCTAGTCCAAAGACATAGGATAAAGTGTTTACCTTGTTTAACTTCATTTAAGTCAACATGGAATTGCACCACCAAGAAACTGGCTCTTCTAAGTCAAAACAGCTACGTTGAATCTAATATGTCAAAGTAATAACTGTTTCTGTAAGTATGCTTTATAGAGTCTGTCAGTTCTACATTGCAAAACATCAGCTCTCTATGTGGAGACTGTTATTTAAATTAATGGTTCAAAATAATTTTGTCAAGGTGATCTAATCTTCCCTGAAGTTTTTATGGACTGTAGAACTCTGAACAAAACTTGATTGACTTATTTATTTGTTTGTTTTAAATATTTTTTTTCTTCTTATCCTTTAATGGATTTGCCACACCAGCAGCCAAGCTCCGTGACTTTTACAGCTTCTTTAAACTGAGCAAAAACATTGATGAAAGCAACATATTTTGTGTGGAGCTGCCATTTCTCACTTAAATGGTTTAGCAGTAATTTCTTGAGAGGAAATCCAGCCTCGTTCCTTCCTAGCCTTCTTCTCTCCTTTATTTTCTTTTTATCCTTATATTGGTCATGATTTGGTTTAACACTTCAAGACGCTGGCGCCGGGACTGTGCCAGGGCTGCCCTGTCCGGCCCCAAGCAGTGCCAGCGGCTGCAGCGGCCCCAGCGCAGGGCACGGCTGAGCCCCTCAGCCACGGGCGGCCGGGCGAGAGCCCCGGGGAAAGCCTGGCCAAGAGAGGGCAAAACGCTGCCCGGCAGGCAGGGCTGAGCCGGGGGACCCGAGCGAGAAACAGCCCTGAGAGCCCCGATGGGAAAGCGGGAGCGGGGGCAGCGACGGAGGAAAAGACCCCAGCAAGGCAGGGCTTTCGCTGCTGCCCTTGGAGAGGATTCACGTTGGAGGAGGGAAATGTGAGGAGAGAGGATGCAGACAGGAGGTGATGTGGGCTGACCGCAGACTTCCGTTCCCCATCTGTCTGTGCCCCTAGGGGAGAAGAGAGAGACCAGTCAGGACTGAAAGTGAACTTGGAAAAAAGTCCTGTGTGGGGAGAAGCTGTTTCTGAATTTTTGCATTTTTCTTTTTTCCTCAACATACATCTCTATTTTAATTGCCAAGAAACTGAATTCAATTTCCTCATGTTAAATGTGTTATAGTGACTACTCAGTGACTTCTCTGTTTTTTCCCAGTCTACGAACTTTGCATCCTCTCATTTGCTCCCCCTGTGATCTTCAGGAAGAAGGCTGAGAGAGTAGCTAGGTTGATGATTAGGAGCCAGCCAACACTGACCCACCACAAAGCTGATGTTGTACAACACGCCTGCTCTGTAATTACATCTTGAATTTATGTCACACTCTGAATGCACAGCCTCTTAGCCTCTCATAGTCTTTATATCAAAACTATGTAAAATGGTCATATAATTGGTGTCTGTTTAAAATAACCAAACAAACAAACCAACAAAACTATCAAAAATAGGAGTTACACCAATTATGTCCACCAGAAGTAGCAATGAGGGAACAAAGATAATCCTGCATATTTTTATATTAATTGTGAGTTTAGTAACTTTGTTTTTAAAGGATATCTACCATTTAGTTGTAAATCAATAGGTAATGAAGCTGAAGGTACATTGATAAACTCCAGAGTGAATTAGCATGTCTGTTACTTCTCAAGGATCTTCTTGACCTTATTTCAGAGAGGTGCTCATTCACGTTCATTGCCTGTGTAACTTTCTATACTCACATGCCTTGTTGCCTTTTAAAAAATGTTGGTACATCTTTTTGCTATTAAATATAGTTTATCAACTAATTCAGGATGTATTTATAAAAGGAAATGTTATCTGGATGTGGCTTGTTTAAACACTGACAGGAACACTTCTGCTGAATGATTCAAACTATAGTAGAAATGGTTTTATTTACTGTATAACAAGCTACAAAAGATCAGAAAGGTGAAGTAAATTGAACATCAAAATTAGGTCTTTTTTCATCTAGACTGATGTGACAAATGAAAACATGCAGAACATGCTTTTCTGGCCTGCTTTTCTAAGGTGAAGATGCTATAACAGAAAAGAAATTTCAGGTCTAGTAGTTTGTTAATTACTCTCAAAATGTCTGAGAAGAAGGTAAATATGAGACTGCAATATTCTTAGATTCAGTGGAGGTAGCCAAGGGTTATTTGTATACCATATTTTGTACAGCTCTAAAGATAATTACTCAGATTTTTTGATTTTGAATGCGGTGCCTTCTCAGCAATTGGTTCTTGCCTTAGAAGTTACGTTGGCTAGATGTTATCTTTCAAGTCTCATAGAAAATTTATATCTAATAACCGAATGGTATTTTTTTTTTTTGGTGTTTTTTAGAACACATGTACATTTTGAAATGAAAATAAAAATGTGTGAGACAAAAAGAAGTAAAGCAGGAGAACTAAGGTTTAAATCTAAAAGTTCTCTGTCATTTCTAATCGTATTACACAGTCTATGAAACTAAAATTACAGTGATGAATATTGAGATGAAATGCCTTTGTAAATGTTTAATTTCTAAAATACACAAGGGTTTTTCCTTATTGTAGTGGAAAACTCCAGCCTATAAAAACATGAAAGCACTATTTCAGAATGTTTTTTTATTTGTTTTTTCTGCCTAGCTGGATTAGCTCTGGGTTGGTTCTTAGCAAGCAGTTAGTTCTCATTTGAATAATTATTCCCTCACGTTTATCATCTGCAATTTAAACATACCTTAAATAACAGTAAAAGAGTCACAAGCATCTTTGTTTGGAAAGAAAGTGCAGAGATGATGTCTGCATTCAGATTATACACAATGGTTTACAGTCAAGAACCTGAGCAGTGATAAATCTTTACATCTGAGATTAGAGCACAGTAATTTTTAAGTCATCTTTTTATTCCTGTGATCTTGGGCCCATTTGCTAAAAGTCTGTTCTCTCCATAATTTTGATGAGGTTTTCTGAGAGACAGGTTGCCTGTATGGAGCTATTCAAGACAGGAGATAGAACTGTTACATTAATGTCTTTCTGAAAAAAGTTATTATTAAAGGACTTGGGGAATAAACTCACCTTTGTCCTAAGTCTGTTACTGAAGAATAGTGGTCTAGCTGTCCTATATTTGAATATTTGTATCAGGTCTCCATTTTTCCTCTTACAATATTTTTAGACTTTTCATCAGATTACAAACAAAGAAAAAATCCAATCCTCAGAGTTAATAGTTTGTATTCATTAACTTACACTTTGGATTTAAGTGAGGCTTAGTGCATAATTAATTTGTGTGGCATGAATCATTGCAAGTCCTTGTCTGTTTTGTTGTCAGATATGTGTAACCTGAACTGTTGCCAAAATGTGTTTGTTTGTCTTCCTATGAATTATAATAATTGACTCTTAAGCTATCAGTAGAAAAAAGACAGATTTTCAAAGTTTCATATGAAAGACATACCAATGATTACAGTTCTACTGAAGAGATCTTTTAATAATATTCAAAGGTCCTACTTGAGACATTCTTGTGATACTGACAAAAGAGGTGCTATCTAACAAACAACCCCAATCCTTTACATTAAGAAAGCCATTCAGGAAAGGATTTCTGTATATGTTTTTCAAAAGCAAAGAGAAATGTTTATAGCTAATATAAATAAAATCAATTTTGAAATGCATGGTCCATTTTTACTTATTTTATTAGTAAGCTTTTTAATATATGTTTATTGCTGTATATACATATTTTACTACTTAGTATTAATTATAAATCTTAATTTTAAAAGTTAATAGTGGCCTAAAGTAGTATAATTTTGGATTTAGAATTATTGCAGAAGCAATGTTTGAACACTGTAGATATATGAATACTTTCTATCTGAATACCTTGGGTGAAATTGTAACAAAACTTTCAACAAATCAAAGAGCATCTAACATCCATATGGATGTTTCAAATGTAGTATTGAAACTATGAGAACGTCATCATTATCCTACTGACTGAAATAAAAAAGTTGCTGATGATGTATTCAGATAGATTCTAAGACAAGAAAATTACAGCAATGATGGGAGACTACACTTACTCCCTGGAACACAGGTTGAATTTTACATTGAGCTTGAACCTTAATATCAAAAGGTTGTAAGTATAAAAAATGTCTGCCTCATGAGTTATCTAGTCATCAATCTATAAAAGAGGAACTAAATCTAAACTTAAGTAATGCATGAAGCACATGCAAAATACCTGACTGAAAGACATGAAGGGCTAAAGGAGGTTGGAATGACCAAATCATACAGTAATGAGGACAAATAGAGGCAGAGCCTCTAAAGAAAAATTGTTTCCAAATGAGAGAAATAGAAAAGATTGAGAAATCTTACATATTAATTGTAAAGTAAAATAACCTGCTAAAGTGATTTTGAGGAAAAACTAATATTAAATTCTTCTTTAGAAACATGAGGATCTGGAAGCCTACCAGAGCTGCTGTAATAGACACTTCCAGGACATAAAATATCTAAAGGGAACAAAACAAGGCTGTTGCAGGAAAGCTAAAATAATATCTTTTAATCTCTTAACTGCAGGACGCCTTGAGCAGTTATTTTGTGAGGAATGCATCAAAGGTGAAGTCTCAAACTTCACCGTGGGAGAGACTATGAAGTAAATCAACAAATGAACAGTAATTATCACACATACCTGCTGCAGTAATCCAGGAAGAAACACCTAACCAAATAACTTTGGTATATAGATATATAAAACTACTTTGGAATCTGAGGAACAAAGTGTGCAGTTATAGCAACGCAGTAAACAAATAAAAAACAATCTCAAAAAAAATGCTCAAAACTTGCTAGTGGGGAAAAGCAATACCGTTTAGTATTTTAAACTATTTTTGAGAAGCAGAGTGAATAGCTAGATGATAAATTTTATTAATTATATGAAGCTGAGAAGAAAAAAAGGATAGACCAACCATAATGAAGTCCAACAGAATGATCGTCCAAGAATGGCTGAAATTCAATACAGATAAAGATAGAATGAGGCACATGCGCAGCAGCTGAGTAGAGTAGTTTTAACTGCATTGACATTTAACCACTCATTAAAAGGACTGTGAGGTTCTGTGATCTCTAAGCTAAAACTCCTTGGAAACCATCCAGTGAACAAACTGAATATTAGAAATCATTGGGAAGGTAAAAAAATCCCCCACCAGTAACGATAAAACCACAGAGCTTCTGTATCTCAAATACAAAACATGGTTCTCATTTTCTTATTTCTTTCCCCAGCAAAAGAAATATTTCAGAGAAGTGCTACCAGGCTGATATAGAGAGTCTGTTTTGGACAGTCTCTGTATGAGAAGTGGCTAATTAGATTATTAGCCACATTATTTTATCAACTCCACATTTTAAATTTACAGCTTAATTTCTGGAATTTTTATATTCTTTTACAGCCGCTTTCTTTCTGGGTACAGGATTTTTTTATGGGAAAGGATGTCTTTGGAAGTAGTATAACAAACACCTGAATAGGGGAGGACTCTGCTAACTGAAAAAAAAAAAAAATGAAGTGGATTGGGTAGTGGCGTAGACAGTTTTAATTAATATGAACCAGGAATGGTTTTTCACTTTCTTTCTCTTCCCTCCTACAAGCAGTAGGAGTCATACAAAACTGCCAAAACCACAAAGCTCCAAGCAAAAAAAAAAAAAAAGACCAACTAAAAATAAGAAAGATTGACAGCCTGAAAATACAAAAAAATGCAGTTGTTCTTGTATGAAATTGGTGAAACTGCTTAGTACAGCATTATTTTATATTTAATGCCACATCAGTGTTTCTAATTAGTCTCTCAATAATGAATTGAAGTAACTCAGCAGGTAAAAACTTTGGCACATTGACAGAAAGGCCATGTATTCAATAAATCAAATCTGTATGTCCACAAACACAGATAGCTCAAATAAATGTTAACAAAAATCTCTTCCTGTCACACACCTATATCACAAGGGCTTGTTGTGATACTAAACATTATTCCAAGCTTGACTGTGTCAGAGAATATCAGTGATGAATTTAGAATTTCCAGTCCATACTCCCTCCTTAGAAAACCTTTCCTCTGTGTGTCTAAAAGACCCCCAGCAAGTCTTATTTTATATTTTATTTGGAAGATGTAGTTTCTCCATTTTCTATCTATATTGTATGAAATCATAGTGACATGATTCTTTCCAAGAACATGGAACAGTTCTCATACTTAAAGAAAACTGACAATTTACAGTGACTCATTCATAATTATTTAAATCATTGATCATAAGGATCATGTAAAATTTGAATATATGTTCCAGGCAAAAGCTGAACTATGTGGAGTATATGGTAGTATTTCTTTAAATATTGACTACCGTTTGTGGGGAAAAAAATCCAACCCAAACAAAAAAAAAACTCTTCTGTCTCACAAGTGGGTAGTGATACTCAGTAGCTCCAGTTTAGTGCAATCTTTAGGAATTAAATCATATTGTTGTCTTGTTTGATTTGTTTCTTTCCAGTTTTGACTTTAGGGTATAGATACCAGGTACTGAAAGAAAATCAGATCCCACTGAGAAGCCTCTGTGTATGAATCCTAAACCAGTGATACCCAGAGTTCACTTCCTTCTCTATACTTGTTCAAAATAAAAGCACTCTTAGGTGAAAATTCTGTAATTGCTCTTAGTTGTGGCCACTTTCTTACTTACAGAGCTATTAACTTTTACCTTGGACTATACTGTCTTTCATCTATTATGTATTACTTTTCTCTTGGTGAATCAACTGCAGAAAGTGATAGTTTTTATTAAAGTGACACCTCTGCATCCCTCAAGTATACTTCCCTAACTTCAACAGGGATATTGATAATTTTTACGGTGGTTAATACAATCACAGAATCACATAACACACTGAGTTGGGAGGGACTCACGAGGATCATCTAAATCCAACCTCTTGCCTTGCACAGGAACATCCCAAGAGTCGTGTTATGTACCTGAGAGCATTGTCCAAACACTTCTTGAGCTCTGTTAGGCTTGGTTCTGTGAGCACTTCCTGGGAAGTGGTTCCAGTGCTCAAACACCCTCTGGATGAAAATGTTCTTTTCTAAAATCCAGCCTACACCTTTCCTGACACAAACTCAGGCCAGTCCCGTGCCTACACCTCCTCTTCCCCTCAAGGAAGTTGTTGACTGCAGTGAGGTCTCCCCTCAGTCTCCTCCAGGCTGAACTGACCAAGTGATCTCAGCTGCTCCTCATACGGCTTCCCCTCAAGGCCCTTCACCATCTTTGAAACCTCCTTTGGACACTCTGCAGTAGTTTAACGTCCTTCTTACACTGCAGCACCCAAAACTGCCCCCAGCTCTCAAGGTGAGGCTGCCCCAGTGCAGAGCAGAGGGGCAATCCCCTCCCTTGCCTGGCTGGTGATGCTGTGCCTGATGCCCCCCGGGACACTTCCTGGCTGCCAGGGCACTGCTGACTCATGTTCAACTTGTCATGAACCGGGACCCCCAGGCTCTTTCTGCAGCACTGCTTTCCAGCATCTCATTCCCCAGTCTGTCTGAAGACCCAGGGTTTCCCTATTCCAGGTGCAGAAAGAATGCATATGACCTAATTAAGCAGCATATACAAATGTACTTGAGTGGAAATCAGATGGTTAGAGTAATGTTGCTGACTCTTTCACAAAAAAAGGACATACTGTTAAGTAGAAAGGTTTTTCTTCGTCAGCCTTTTGTAGCAAACTATGGTTTAAAAAACCTAGGTAGAAATGTGATACAAGTATCAAGGCAGACAGGCATCCCAGAGAGGATGTAGAAGTTTCCCTTCTGCCTCAGTAGGTACTGAGTAGTAAGTTAACTTAAAGTTTCTTGAAAATTGAAAGACCCTTTTCTGATATCTGTAATAAGTATCCTTCCTCTCCTCCTCCCCACGCCCCCCACAAAAAAAACCAAACAAAACCAAACAAAACCAAAAACAAACAAACAAACAAAAAAAAAACCAACCACAACCAACCAAAAAAACCCAGCAACTACCTGAGAATTTAAAACTGTAAAAAGACAATACTCTTACTCCAAAAAAATTATCACTAATGTTTCAGTCCCTTGAATACCAAATGCGGAAAAGGAATCTTCTCTGTGTGGGAGAGTGTTCCAGTTTGTCAGCCCTTCTGATTTACCTTGAATAAACTTCTTTTGAAATGTTCCTAATTTCTCATGGTATTCCCCTCTGTTGAATTGCTGCCAGTTACTGTATGTTTTAACACCTGCATGCCTTTCCCATCATCAGTACTATTAAGGAGAACTTAGAAATCACTTCATAACCTGCAGAAATGCTTTCTCCTCAGTCTTCACTATTCAGCTGGATTCCATTCACTTCCTGAATTTTTTCACATTGCAGTTTCCACTTTCCAGTGATCTGTGGCTGCATTCCCTTCTTCTTATCTTTCTTTATGTTGTTTCACCTGTAACTCTAAAAGATCACTTTGCTCTAACTTCTTGTGAATCCTTTGGAGGCTGAGAGGATTCAATCTTCACATTTCCTCAGCTCTCCTGGCACTTTATGAAAGATTATATAAATATGTGAGCATTATGTATGTGGATACTAGAAGCTGAAGGAAAGCTATTCAATGCACCTTTCTTCAAATATTTTTCATTCTGAAAAATACTAAATAGGAAGATAATGTATGTTGCAAGATTATATATTGCATTAATATATTACAGCTACATGTACTGCTAATGGGGAGCAGGATGGGAAAATGTGAATGATTTTGATTTGTATTGCCTGCAGTCTCACATCCAAAGCTTATTGAGAGATATCAATTAATTCACCTTCACAGCATTTTTCTGAATCTTAATTTTAAGATTAGTTCACTGTATATCAAGAAACCCCTCCTCCCCATTCCAGCATATATTATTAAAAAAAAAAAAATTTGTGTACACATGGAATGGCTGTCGGTTTTCCTGGATTTTTTCACCACAACAGAAAAATGTATTTTACATCAGACAAATGCGGACTTGTTACCAGTGTCTATTCAAATATGTCAGAAAGTATAAACTAAGAACACAACACAAGGGACTTTAACAAGCAGAGTTTTACCCTGAAGTGTTCATCACTCCACTGAAGCCTATAATTAACAGGTAGTCATGCAGTATAAAATGGAGTTCAGCACCGCCCATTTCCTTGTTTTCTTCTTCCTTGTGCAGATTTTGTGCAGAGAGAAATCTGCATCTCTATTGTCTTGTTAAGAGAACATAAGCATTAAAGTATAGGAGATCAGCAGCTTTCTAGAGAGTAGGTGTAGCATCACCTGTGATAATTAATAACATCTAATGTAACATTAACATATAGAAGTTTATGCACTTACACTGAATTTCTGAGAAAACTCTAGCAAACCACGCTAATGTGACGATAATATGAATTTCACAGACTGGATTCTTGCTGACTTAAAAAGCAAATCATTGGATTTTTTTTTTCTCTAAACGGTGTTTGATGATTTTGACACACATTTGTAGCCAATTGTATGCAACGTAATTATGTGCTGAAATCTGGGTCCTAGTTGGTGTTTGTTTCATGCACCCTCTGAAGAATTTTTGACAGAAACCAGTTAAGAGTTTGGTGTGTGAAACTCTCCCAGAGGGGAAAAAAATGACTTAGCTTTGTACAGTAAGACATTTTGAGGAAATGTATGTAGTTATAAGGGGACACATAATATGTGGTTCCTCTTCTGTTAGTCATTGAATAATATCATGTGTGGAGCAATAGTCCATTGGAAATACAGAACAGAGCTTACAGGAGCAAGGTAAAGTACAAGTGTAGAAAGACCCAAGTGGGCACTATGCAGTTTCTGTAGAGAGTAATCTCAGATCAGACAGATTTCAGGCATGAAATTACAGTGAACTTGTTTGGTTAAGATATTCCATCACTTTTCTGAAGACCTGCTTTGGGTCGGTGCTTTAAGTTTTGTCTCTTTTGCAGAAAAATAGATGTCTTTAGGTTTATATTAGTTATATGAGATATCTGAATTTTGAAACAGATTAAAATGCTTACCTATGAGAATAAAATGGATGGCTTGTATTTAATGTCTATGGAGAACAATTTTTGTAATTCCTTTGAAGTTCCCATATCTGCAAATCACTAAGATTTATTTTTTTCCTTGTTCCTTTTCAAGTTAAAACAAAAGAATTGCAAATCTGAGACACTAAAGTTCTGAAAAAATGAAATTAAAATATTAAAGTTTTGGGTTTCATCATAATCAGTATTTCTACTTTCTGAGAATTTCACAGAACCCTGACTAACCTCAGAAAATTTCCTAAGCATTGTAGCAGTGCCTTACAGTTTTTGTTAACATTCAGCTGACAGTCAGCAGCTAAATTTGGAATTGACTTTTGTTTGATAGGTCTTTGTTATGTGGCAGTAGCAGGATCTGGATGAGGTAATGGAGAAAAGAATCTGTGTTCTTCATACACTGAGAGTTTCAAAGAGTGTAAAGGAACAATTCTCACCCATTCTGCAGAGGCAGAATGCCTATCAGAGGACACACTGAGAAGCTATGTGGCTGGCTTAATTGTGCATGTGAGACATACAACAAATAGAACTTGATTAATTAATTAACCACCATGTTTGTTGATTAGGAGAGTTGCAAATGTCTTGATTTATGGCCTTTAATAGTGAACTTAGTTTCCTGACAAGGAGGGAAACTGAGAACTAAAGACATTTGTTCGTACGCATTTATGGACCTCTATATGAGGAAGAAGAAATAAGGCCCAGTTCAACTCTGAATTTAACTATATGACTGGAAAATTAAATGTATATTTTAGGAGGATAATTTTTCTTTTCCTGCTTAAGCTAAACAGAAATGTGCAACAAGAAGGCTGGTTTCATATTCAGTATAGATGTCACTGTTCCTTTTCGTTTCTCATTCTATCAAAGGTGTCAAGAATATTTTAATGGGTCAGATTCTGACATGACATTTTTGCATTGGATCTGAATATTATCTACTGTAGAGCTACTTTATTTTGTGGATTCATGTCTTTAAATTTTGGGTGCTCACTATTATTATTTCCTGTTTTTTTTCACAAATGTTCATCATGTTGAAGTAAGTTTAACTGTCTATTAATATTTTTCCTTTTCCTCTGCCTTGAGGATTTATATGATATTCTGAGTACAGGGTGGCAGTGGAGGGAGGCAGCAGCTGGAGTGAGGAGGTGGAACAGCAGAGAGCACTGCTAAAGAGTACTGCTAAGTCCCTAAGGAGACTCTTAGGTCTCAGACTGCTATGAGGAGTGGTGTAGAAGTGCATTCTCTCATAACTCAGGGCAGCCAGAACACCACATTGATCAATACTGAGTCATTACTCCAGACAGGTAGAAAGAACAGGGAACAATTATGTGCAAAAGAACTTGACAAGATGGAAATAACAGTCAAAACTGGAATCATGAGGATGGTGAGAGTAAGGCTTCAAATCAGTTTTAGCTTCACCATTTATTTACCACTAAGTTACCCACTGCAATTATGAACCATAATGAATGATCCTAATTTAAATTACACTGTTGCCTCTCTGAGACCTTTGGATTGCCAGAACAATAGAAAGGAGTTTTAATTAAATAAAAGTCAGTACTGTTACATTTTTAATAGTATGTATTAGGTGAGTAGTGCTACTGATTGACATTATCTTTCAAAGTTTCAACATTGCCTTTTTACAAAAAGTTTTAAAAATATAAAATACCTGGTTTAGAGTATCCAGCAGTGCACAAATATCCAAGAGCTTCAGATTTTTTCCTTTCTGTTCTGCTTTGTAGCTGTAAAGAAGAAAGAAGCTTTTGTCATGATTCCTTTAAAAATGAGAAAATATGAAACTCCTCTAAATGAGAGGATTACCAAGCATTTAGGGAAGTCTCACCACTTTTTTTAAATGATGGGCAGGAGATAAAATTACACATATAGAAAATAAGTGTGTAATTCTCTGAGTTCGAAGTGCACTATTTTATTTCAAAGTTCCTCCTTAACTAATTGTCATCTCAGTAAAATCTTCTGTGTCTTTTCCAGAAGTGATTAATTTCTTCTGATGACTTTGTATTGTGTGTTTGCGGAGTACAGCAGAATATTGCCCTGTTATGTGTATACATATATATGATTAAGAAAGACAAATAACTAATGTGATACATTCTTTAAAGCTAATATTAGTGGTATGACCACATATTATTTTTGTATTTAAGCCCTTTATTAATATGGGAATAACCCTAAACATAAATATAAATAGCTATTTTAAGAAATATAAGAAAAATTAATAAATCTGTTATTTTTCAAGCCTTATACCTCTTCAGAAATTTGAATTAGAAACAACCTGCCTTGTTTCTTTGCTTGGGTTTTTTTGCAGATTTTGTTTAATTCAAGAAAATGCATTGTGGTAGTATTTCAGCATTCTTGTCTGCAAGATAAATTAAGTGTTGCTGATGTGCAATGAAATAATGATTCCCTGAAAAAAATGGACCCTTTTTTTACCCTTTATCAATGCTACCTTTACAAGCTGGAGTCTAATATATCACAGAATTTAACCTTTACATTTCCCTAATAAAGGAAGGATAACAGATTGAAAGGAGATGATTGATACATGAAATAGCCAAAATGCTTTCTAAAAATTAGAAAGCCACAGAAGTTTAGGCCAGGAAGAAATATCAAAAGATCATTCATTCCATAATGATAGCCTTCTATGGGACCAGCTATGACTAAATATTTTCTAATAGAGTTTTGTCTACTCTGTCTCATTTAATCATCTTTCGCATCATCTTGTTCAGTTCTTTATTAGTTTTCTCTCATGTTTTCGTTTTTTGTGTGTGTCTATGTGGATTTTTTGGGGGTGTGGAGTTCTGCTGGAGTTTTTCTGCTATTTGTTCTATTTTGCGGTTATTGTTTGGTGGTTTTTTGCTTCTTTTGGGTGATTTGTCTTTTTTTTTATTTATTTATTTATTTATTTTGTTTGGCTTTTTGTTTGTTTTGTTTAAGGCAATTGTCCATAAGCCAGAGTTATTTGTATATTAGTTACTGAAACTGCATTTTGAGGTTGGGGATATTTGAGGGGAATAAGTAGAATCATCAAAAACTAAAATGAAATCATATCCAGAACTAATCAGATCGAAATTTTTGTCTATCTTAGCATGATTTTTAAGTGTATAGTTATTACTACAACATCAGAAAATGTCCCAAGATTCCCTGCTGTAGTATCATTCATGCTAGACATTCCAGAGCCCACCTGATTTTTTTTCTGGAGCCCCTGAGCCAACGCACATCTTTTGCACAAAGAGGTACCTCTTCCATGCAGAGGCTCCTTGGAGAACTTCTATAAAAGAGTGTCAGAAAATAAGTTACTTTAAATACTTGGTTAGTAGGCACTATTTCTGATAATCTAGTTCAGATAAGTCACCAGTTAAGGTTCTGAAATATCACCTCTCTCCTCCTTTTGCATGAGTCAGTGGAGCAGAGCTGTGAAAAAATTTGTTCTTCTACCATAACAAATAATATTTTTATTGTCAATATTGTCATTATTATTCAGAGGATTGTCCAGAACTGGTATTTTTCGTGACCAGACTAGTCTGAAAAAATCTTGCATTGCTTACTAAATACATAGTTGAACTATGTATATAGACATTGAAGGCCAACTGAAAAAATCTTTTGTTAGATGCATTCATATACAGTAAATTGTGCTGGATGCTAGTCAGGAGTAAGTGGGAAAAATGCATATTCACTAGAAAGAAATTTGCTGGTTTAATATCGGGCAGTATTTTGTTTCTATTTCACAGGCCTTCAATTTTTTCTGGAACAAGTTTTAAGATCAAATGGAATTTGAAAAATAATTGTTTACATGAGAAGGAAAAAAACCGTAATACTCACAAAACAAAGCATGAGGTGCATGTAGTGTAAGAAGAAAAATTACATAGACAGAAGTAAAGCAGCAACATTACTACTGTAAGATAAATAGATTAATCAGTAATGGTGTACTAATCCCATCTGTGAGCTCTGAAACCACTTTCTGGATTTTTATCATTAATTAAATTATGCTTTCACAAGGCTTCCCTTGTCCTTGAGCATTTTCAGAATTTTGCAAGCAGCTATTCCCAATTTGAATAACAGCATGACACTGAAAGCACCACTTCCAGAGAAGAAATAAATGGCAGGCAAACTCATGCTTTACTGAATGCCTCCTTGGTATCTTTCTGCAAAGCTGTTATCAGCCATATCACATGCTTTAAGATGACTGCTGGAAGCTTTCTTCTTTATATTGGAAACTAATGTACAATTGTGGAAAATGTCTTAATTCCCTATTCCAAAGAAAGCAAAAATGTGAGTGAAGTATTATAAAATTGTATTTCTAGGCTGTCTTTCTCAACTTCGCTGAAACTGTATATGTGCTGTATATATAAATATGTGTACACCTGTCTTCACAAAGCTAAATGTGGATATTTTGGTGGGAAGGAGAAGGTTGAGTTGTTAAACTGAAAATTTATTTTTTGCCTGCCCATGGAGCCTTTGGATTTGTTTAGGAGAGGCTGGAACACAGATGGTCCTGAGACAGAGAGCTCCTTAACTTTGAATTACTTAGTTTAATGAAAATTCCACATTGCTATCCTAATTCTAAAAAAAAACAACTTTAGCTTTGGACTTATTTCTGTTAGAAAATATGTTTCTATAACTCTCTAGTCACTGCAGAGTTTTGTACCCAATCATCCTTCCAAAATTCTCCATATCCTTCAGCAAAAAATTTAAATGCCAAAATCTTATGTTTAAATTTTCCTATGTCCTTGACATGACAGCTTATCAGTGCATTCAGTGTGAATGCTGCTGGAGGTGGGATTGTAGAAACTTCAGTACATGTGGAGCATGCGAATGTGCGTGGAGGCTAGGATGCATACAAGAACAGAGCATAAAGAAGGAAAGTGAAGAGGCATGATGGAACTTTTTGAAAGATAGAGGGATATAAGATAGCCCGAGGAGAAGAGCTTGATCAGATAAGGATGTGATATCCTGGGCTGAAGAGTGGGATTTCCCTCTTTGGAGTAAAGGTTCAATATAACAATCCACCTCCAGTTTATGAAACTAATAATAATAATAATAAGGTAAAACTAATTCCACTCTGAAAAATCTGAAGTCTTCAGAAAACCTCTCCCTTTGATCTCGTGTACCACTGAGTATTCTGCAGCTTGCCTGAGAGCTCACTGCTCCTGCCCTGACCTTACTTACACAGACAGCTGAGCCTGAGTCAACAATTAATAAAATCAGCAATTAATAAAATAATAACCATTTAATGTTTTGATTACCCTGCCATTCATGACTTGGTGTGAATTAAAGCTTTGGAGACTTGTACTTCATATTGCCTAATAGGATTTTAACTATGTGATGCCTGCAGATGTTGAAAACTGAAGGAGCATCACTGGTTGGCTCAAGAGGCCTCATCTTCAGAATAGGATGCATTATCGCCTTTTGTTTATTTCCATGCAGTTTGAATCTAAACCTGGGTCTGAAGAGGAAACAACTCTTTTCCTGTATGTAAGCCAAAAGGGCCTTTGTAATTCAGACTACAGGATATTTGTATCGATAAGTTCTTAGTACAATTTTTTTTAAAGTGCAACCAGTTGATGATTACATAAAAATAAATATATTTAAAACACAGTCATTTCCCACTTTTTTTCTGATGTTATGCATTGTGCAAAAAGTCAGGCACTATGTAATGAAAGAAAGTTTAGTTTTGAAACCAATCTGCTACACATTATGACAAGTCATAAAGACATATGCAATCTTTTTTGTATAATTTCTTTTGGAATTAGCTGCGAGCCAGATAGATAAAAAGTTCTCTAAAGTAAAACTACTTTAGTGCTGGTGTTACTAATCTCTAAGGGAAATTTTAAGTGTCTGTTCTTCAGAATGTAGTTGTTTTTTTTTCACAACTTAGATGAAGACAGGAATTTATCCTTCTTAGGAAAGACAAAATTTACCTCATTGGCAGTTACAGAGGAACTGTTTTGATACCATCTTTCTTGTTTTACTCCTACCATCAGCAGTGTTGTGATGTTGAATACTTATTCTGTAGTTTGCTCCTCTTGTGCATGTGTGAAATTCTCCAGCATATGAATTTGTGTCTGAAAATTTTGTTTATATTAATAGAAGTGGTGGGAAGCAGGAGGCATTCCTGGTTTTACTCAGAGTTTTCTTGAGTATGCCTTCAGTGAATGGCATATTACTACATTTTCAACATTTGTTTGGGGTTTCTTTAGTTCTAAGAGCACAACAATTTTTGAGTCAGAAGGAACATACTTCCAGTTGATTATGTGATTTTAAAAGTAACTTTTGAGGGGGAAAGAAAAAGTTGACCTCTTGTCAAAATAAGATTTTTATTCCTGCTGCCTAACCAGTAGTCATCTTTGTTTTGCTGAGTTCTTGTGTTAGGACTATATAGTATCACTGAACATAGGAACCTGCTAGATTCTTCCTAACATGGAATAAATAGGATTTTTACAATATGAGTAGTATTTACTCACTTTAGGATGACTAAGTGGAAATTTGTATTGAGCAGCTGTTTGAAATATCAAGATATATGATTTTATTTTTTTTTTCCTGAAATATAATTAATATTTTTGGACTTCAAAGTATTGGGTTAGGAAAAAAAGACACTGGGAGATCAGAATCATACTCCTGGATCTTCTTCTGGGACATATGGGCACTTCTTCCTGAGGTGCTTAAGTGTAAAGAAAACAGTCTGTTATGGAAAATGTGTTAATGAATAAACTATACATCCAAAGAAAACTGTATTAACTCTGTCTTGTACTGCTAGCAAGAATGTGTAGTAATACATCTATTAATAGTAATTTTAATGACCTCCCAGAATGAACTATTTTTATATTACTTTCCCTGTCATTTTACACGTATTGTTTTAAGGAATCATTTGTACTTACCTCTTTCTTGGTAACCAATAGCTTTAGGGATTGTAATTCTATTCTGCCTGAGTATTTTTTGAGACGGGAGAAGGTGTCAGAGCATGTCTGAAAAGAAAAATCATCAAAATATTCATGATAAATTACATCTATATTGATGTGTCAGCATACCCAAAGGAAACACTAAGGAGAGGAATATATTGCCTTGAGGTGTGAATAGTATGCTTCTGGCTTTCAATGTAGTTTGAATATTGGTCCTGGAGAAAGATCAAATTTTAACAGATTTTGTCCCTTTAGTAAGTGAAAGCAGCAAAGGAAGCATGATGTCTGGGATTCTTTACATGTACAGAAAGAGAACATTGGTGCTGCCTATTGGAATTAGATGATAGCATAGTTCTTTCTTAATCAGAAACATAGATTTTGTGTAAAAGTAACATGCAGATTATATTACTGCTCATTTTAGTAAATCAATAATCCTCTGACTTGCTTTGTTGAAATGCTTTCTGTTAAACACTGTCGAAGGGTAACTGGAAGAAAGTAGTTCTTAACTAGAATTTTCTTGTGTTAAATTCAAGATAATTCCATGGTCCAGATATATCTTTGCTACAGAAAAATGAAATCAAGTTTGAGCACGAAACATATGTGACTTTACAATGGACAACAAAGAACATAAATATTTTTCAGTGAGAAAAGTGGAACTTTGAGAAGAAGGTATCATTTCATTATAAAATATCCATTTATCTAAAGCTATGTTAGATAAATACACTTCTGTACACTTTCCACGTTTTTTAACATATGGGAGAATTTTAATGTAAATGTTATTGCTTTTACTAGAGCAATACTAGAATACCAAATGTTCCACAATTTTACATCACAATGTCATTTGCAGATACTTCTTGTACATCCCATTATAGAAAAATATACTACAGCTGCTTTTAAAAACAGATATTTCATGGACTAAACACAGTATCAGTTAAGTATATTTCAAATGTAACTGTGAGTTTCTGAAAATTTGGATGGCTTTGTCTCTTTGGTTGCAATTTCAAACGTCTAGCATATTTTCTTAATCTCATTGTTAGACTGTAAGTTGTCAGTCAGAATGAAGAATGGCAATTGTCCATGAAAGGATGGAAATTGTCCATACTGCTGAAAAAATCTCATGCAGCACTTGCAAGTGTCAGGTGCAAAATGCAGCATAACATTACACCAGGCCTCTATAAAGTGCTGTTTCAAAACACCACTCAGTCATTAATTGTGATGTAGAGCTGTTTAATAAATATTTTCAGAACTTGTGTTTTACTTATATAGAAATTGTACTGAAGTAAAGTGAAAAATCAGGGTTTTAGTATGTCTTAAATCTTACATTAATGGCAGTTCAAGTTTTTATGGACTGCAGTGGGTTGTGGTAAATCTAGATAGATAAAAGATGCAGTAGCACAGTATCACTTTGAAAAAATTTATTCTGATAGGTAAGAATTACCTGATTAAAAAACCTTAAGCTCAGAAATGGTATTTATTCTTGGGAATGGTTGTGTGAAATAGGGAAATACACAGAAAATATTCTTAAATTTCCCGAGTTTACATTCATATGGGATCCAGAAATTTTTTGTAACAGCCCATAAAAGCAAGATAAAGTTAAGGAAAGTTGTTGACATTCCTATTCACTGGCTTAGATATGTTTCTATTTTTTTATTCCTACTTGTGAAAGTAAAGTCCTCTTTGTAACAGTCAGGATCACTTTGTCACTTTGTTATTGCAGTCATTAGATGACATATCTGTGGAGAGGGCTGGTGACAAGCTTCTGCTCTGAACATGAACCTTCTGACTTGCACAACAAAGATGTTCAAAGTAGCAGAGCTGGCGTTTTTCATTACTAATGGATTTTGAGGCACGGGTGATCTTTCAAATTTGTGGAAACATTCCCTCAATGTGATGTTGCAGAGGTTTTTTTACTGTGTCATATAGTACTTTCTGTTTGTAGTAAACAGGAAGAGTTCTACATTAGAGGAAGAAGGAAAGTGTCTGTAATCAGAAAAAAAAAGAAATTTTAAACTTTTCTAAGACAGATGTTGAAGAAAGCTGATCAGTTGTGAGAGTTGTAATGGAAACTCTATACAAAATCAGTCTTTTACAAATATAAATTTCACCCAACAAGAAGAAAAGCTGTAGACCACATGAAAGAGGAGAATTCACATTCCAGATGCAAAACCAGAGCATGACTTTAAGGGTTTTATCTGCATAAACAGTGAATCAATACCCTAATAAATTAATATTCTGATGTTCAATGTTATGATACTACTTTCTAATATTTCAAAAATATACAACAAAGAAATCTTTAAAAATAAAGTGACCAAAAGAAAAAAATCATCTCAATAATGAAAATGTGTATTTATTTTATCTGTAAAATGCATTAATATGCTTTGATAGGGATTTCAAAAAAATATGTAGATTAAATCAATTTTAACAATGATATATGCAGTCTTGATAACACATGGTAGTGCATTCTTTTCAGTTTCTTCAGGATGAAACAACTTTTTCACCTGCAATAGAAGCCATTGGACAGTAGCTAACCAGTTTCCTTTACACAGTCTTAAAAATTTCTCAGCAAAGTAGCTTCAAAGACATCAAACTCAAAAACGTGTGAAAGTTTTTTGGAAGGATAGGATAAAAGAAAGCTGGTAAATTAATTATCTCTCCTTGATCTTTTCCACATACTGTTTTTTTCATTATCAAACTCTGTAATTGAGTAAGTAATCAGGTCCCTGGCAAAAAATTTCCTCTAGCTGATTTTACATGGCTCACAAATACTACATCAGAAAATCACACATTTATTTTTTCTCTTCACAGTATTTCTTAGGAAGAGCAAAGCAAAAAGAAGTAATTTAGAATATCACATGAGTACACAGCAGAGTTGTTTTCCCAGAGCTTAAGAATTAATGTGCTATCTTCAGATCTTTCATAGAGTAAACAGTATTAGCTGCAGCACTGTCAAACAAACAAACAAATACATGGTACTTTAAAAAAGAGTTTGCAGCTATGTGCTGTAGTGAGCTATTTCTATCACTTAATATCAGGAGAAGCTCTATGCATGGGGATCACACATAGTACAAAATTAATTGATCAGGGTTTTAGAGAACGAATAGCTTTTCAAATATATTGAAAAATCCTAAATGATCCTTAGGTTGGCATTCCTCTTCAGTAAAAGATATACTTTTTTTTTTTTTTTT
>VXBU01019348.1:29159-52866 GCA_013400315.1 Bombycilla garrulus
CCCCTTTAGTAAAAAATATTTTTTTTTTTTTTTTTTTTTTGGAAGACCCTATTACAAGGGTAATTTTTTCTTTATATACATAAAAAAAAATAAATAAAAGGTGCAGTGAGAGTTGCTTGACCAAACAAGCACCAGAAATGAATGTCAAAAGTACGTGTAGAAAGCCTGCAGAAACAGTGTGTGGAAGCACATTGTTTTAACACATGCTTTTACTCCATCATTTTCACAAATGGGCAATGTTTTTCAGTGAAGAATAGCTTTTCACTGCATCAGTGAGTTTCCAAGCCCTGAACTCTTGCATCTCATGGGTCTTTTCAGAGAATATATGCACTTACTGTTTTTCTGACCTTGACCTTTTCAGTGTCTTAAGCAAACATCCTTTCATATGAAAACAAGCTTACTTGAGAAGGTAAGTTAGGGTGTTGGTACCTAGGACTTCTTTTGGCATCTTTGAGGTGTAATGCATCAATGACTGTGTAGCTGAATGCTGAGGGATTTACAGACAAAGAAGAGCTTCAGTGGTCTAAGTAAGTCAGAGGCTTGCAGGACTCAGGGCAAGACTAGTTCCATGAACTGAAAAGCTTTTGTCTCCCAATGCTGCTTGTGCTTATTTAGAGGAATAGTGAGGTTTTTAGAAGTGCTTTACGCTGGCATGTAACCATCTTATTATTATTTAGTAATATAATTAGAAGCAAAACGTTCTTCTTACAATGGTGAGGATGTGTGCTCAGGGCTTATTTGAGTAGCAATGTGTCATCCAGGCACTTGGATTCAAACTGTCAAATCTATGGTCCTACTGAATGGATCTAAGAATCTAAGTTATCACCATGATTGCAGATTTATTGATTGTAAAGTGAAATTAAGTGGCAGTAATTGTGAAGAGGTACTGAAAATTCAAATATTAATTCTTTTCTTATTTCTTAGTAATTTGCTTCTGTTCAAGTCTCTGAAACTCTTAAAAACCTCTAAAACTTGTATACTATGTAAATCCTACTTGCTGGGAAAAAATGAATACTTTCTATGCCCATCACAGCATTTGCCCAAGCAAAAGATGTCTGAAATGAAAGCTTACTGCTGTGAAGAGAGTTCAGATGAAAACTTCACCAAAGTGTAATTATTTTCCTTCCATACTGAAGACGCAGAGTATGGACACATAGCACATTGAAAGAACAATTTGAGATTCTGTTTTTTTTATTAAAAATATACAGTAATCTTTGAAAACAAAATTACAGTTTATATATAAAAATGTATTGTGTTGTTTTAGAATTACTTTTTCCTTTTTTTTTTTTTCCTTTTTCATTCTCTGGAGTCCTTTTGTATAGAGAGAAAATAGAAGCTAATGTTGACCATTTGTGGCTGTTTAATATGCCTGATGCTGTTTCAGATGTGGTTGCTTATGCACCTGCATACTTCTGCCGTTAGAGTCTGCCTAATGGCTGCAGCAAAGGAGAGGCTTCAGAGAAGCCTCTTGCAAGTGGAAACATCTTGCAAGAACAGATGTTTGTGTGCTATAGTGTTATATTGTGAAGTTAATACTGTTTCAGTTGTGTTTTTCCTCGATGATTGTAATCCAATTATTTTTCTTCTATCTCAGAAAACTCATTCAGCAGATGGGGGAAATTGCGGTTCTCTATTTTCTTCCTCTGTTTGACAAGGGTGTGGAATAACTTCTTGTGAATTTGTGGACACTGCTGTGGATAGTACAGTTATCTCTTGGGCTAATGATTCCCTCTGAAAATTCCATCAAAATGTGTGACATTGCCCAGAGCAGTGTTTTTCATTAAAATATATATTATAGCTCAGACCAAGGAAAGCGAGTCAGCAGCAAATCTGATGATGTTTTTACTGCATAGACACAATGAACATTTCAGTAGCATCAGCTAGACTCTGCTTTTGGAGTGTGCACCATCAAGAAAAAATTTAAACGCACTTTTTATGGCTAATAAGTTACTGTAACATTTCTTTTAAATTAAATGTTTTGTCTACATAAACATCTAAGTGTGATTGCAGTTCTTATTAGAGGGAAGATTAAAATATTTTTACTCATTTTTTTAGTGTTCTGTGTTAATTCTTTGTGTATCTCTCTCCATTTTCATGTTTGTAGTCAGGCAATAAACTGTTCTGTGTAACAAAGCAAAGTAACTTAATACATTCCTCTATGTTTTGCTAAAGCTCATAGCCCATATGGGGCTATGTTTGGGCATAATTTTGTCATTCCTGTGGGCTGGGCACTCATTGGTAGACTTTACTGCAGTAGTGTTGTGCTGGGTCCCTCTTGTCAAGTTAACTGCTTGACAGTGACAACAAAATTAAGAACGGGAGTTTCTGCTCCTTTCCTTGAAAGAATTTGGTGGTCTCTGAACAGAACGCAATATTTATTCAAGACATAATGGTAGTGTCACTACCATAACTCAGATTTTGCTTTTGGAATCCTATGCAAACTTTTCATTTATTATTATTTTTCAACAATAAGTGTTTCTGTACATAGCCACTTCTATTTTGATTAAATTCATTAGGTTAGTGCAACTGTTCTTGATTTTTTCAGATCAGCCTTGGATTTGAATTTAGTTCATATAAGGCAATCTCTTAATAATATTTTTGTTTCCAGAACAAGATATATTTAGATCATATATCAATAATTTTTTAGTAGTTCAATTAAAAATACTGTAAAAATCATAAGCAGTCCACTTCAAATGACACCCACACAACACTCCAAGATTGCAGATTTTTCAACTAAAGCAAACGCTACAAAGCAGTCATGCAGTTAAATCACTAATAGACAACTCTTCTACTTTACAACTGCCCCTCTTATCCAGAATTTTTTCTCTTCTGGTCATGCATGGTTTCTTGGTTGCAGCTTGTTTTCCTGAGGAAAGTGCAGCAGAGTGTAGTGATCACTGGGAGTTGTTAAAATTCCACATTCCCAGTAGAAGTAGGATTTTGGATTCCTGCTCAATTTTTGGATTGGTTTTGTTGTACCTATCGCTGTGTTTTATCCCCATTGGGCCTCTTTCCTATTGTCCAGTAGTTTCTGCCTATTTGCAGTCAGTTTCTCAACAAGTAAATATGTTTAAATATTTGGATGTATGAAGTGGCGAAGCATCAGTTAAAACAGTGCAGATGTATGAAGCTGATTGGTAGTGAATAAGGCCGGGAGCTAAGCAGCAGCCACCTGATATTTGTGGTTGTGATTAGGCTTTAGCCATTTGATAATTTTTCAGTTACAAACAGTAACAACACTGTACTAGATGGGCAATTAGCCTTCAATCTGTGAATTCATTTTACAGCAGTTAATATGCTAGTGCATCAAAAAAAGTATTTAAAGATTCATAGTATCAAAATTAATATAGGAATAGAAAGAAAACTCATTAACTGAAATATTTGCAAGTATCTGCAAATCATGCCTTTGATTAATTTAACCTTTCTGCAGTTTCTGCAGGAATTCTAAAAGGAAATGAGCTTTTAAATGGACTGATGGAAGAAGAATCTTGAAGTCTTAGCAAAACATGGACACCTTGGTTACTGTTCTGCAAAATCAGTCATACACTGCTGATATGGGCTAGTTAAAGATTGAGGAACCATCATAAATCTTCCTGGAAGCAACTTGTTATTAAATATGTCAAGAAGTGTAGGGCACTGGCATGACAAAGGGGATATTCCAGATACACCCATTAATTATTATTTTCAGCTTCTTCTTTCCCTAAAAAAACCAGATAAATAAAGACAGGAATAATGACCAAAGGGGATGAAAATTGAATACTTTCCAGCAGCTTCTGGTTGTGGACAGTTTCAGAATATTAAACAAATATATTCATGTTGGATGCATAATCAAACCAGCATTAAAGTTTGCAGAAGCCAGCCTGTAGAATAGAGTCCACATTTCCACAGGGAAGTCAGAAGCCTGCACTGCCTGCAGTTTGAAGAATTGGAGATGTTGCTGTCAGAGATCAGCAGAGTGAGGAAGCTCCCTGGGACTGAGACACTGGAGATTTCCCCAAGTGGGTCATGACTGGGCCACACCCTTTCAAGTGATCTGGTTTGAGATGACTTCCCCAGGTCACACAAGTTAGATCTGAACAAAACATGGGTCGGCTTAGTGACATTCTGCTCTGTGTTAATTAATTAATTTGAAAGAGAAATTGCTATAGCAGTCCCAGGCAGAGAGAATGACCATTATTGTCCAGCTAGATTTTACTCCCTCAATGTCTTTTAGAAACTATTATAGGCAGCACTGCAGAAATACGCTCTCCCAAACCATGTGTTTATAACCTAAGAAATGAATCACATTTATTCTAACTGGAAATGCTTTTGTGGAGTAAACCTCTTGTTGTGGAGATGATTTCATAGTACAGAGAGAAAAGAGAGAAGCGTACCGTGCTCAGGGACAGAAATCTCTTGTTAATATAGTAAACATCATCTGAAGTAGGGATTCCCAGGGGCTCTTTCAGCACAGCACATATTGCAAACAAGCATTTGAGAGAAGTCTTGATATTTTTCTACTTGGACCAATTTGTACTAAGATTGAAGAATTAAAGAATACAAACAGTTCTTTAATCTTTGCTTAGCAGGAAAACTGAAATATAAACAACTGACAAAGAAAATGCCATTTTGTTATGCAAAATCCTCCTCTGTGAGTTTAAAATTCAGCATTAAAAGTTAAAAGGCATAAATCAAAGTATTATCTTTCAAAAAATATGAGACATATCTGAAAGTAAGGAAGCAGAAACTTCTTTTAGCTTTTACTTATTTTCAGTTGTTGCCTTGCAACTCCAGTTTAAAAGACCCAGTTGTAAATGGAAGGCTTTCAGTGATTATTAATATGTAGATAGTTTTCTTTGGATTATATTCTTGCCTATTTTGGAGTTGAAGCTTATTGGGTAACATAATGTTGACCAGGAATAACATATAAATTTGTTGACCATGAAGTCAGCTGAGTATCTTTTGTGTTTCTTAACTTTTCTTACTTTTAGATGTAAAAACTCCCTGACTCAAAATACATCTCTATTTTCTTCACTGATGACACATACAAAGAATTATTTCTTCACAATAGAAAAGTAGCTAATATTACTATTTTTCCAAATGGTCCATGCATTTCATGCCATCGCAATGACTTTTTGAATGTGTCTTTCTGCAATATGGTTTTTGAATGTGTCTTTCTGCAATATGATATTGGAATGGCATGCCTGTGTTGTTATTTGGTGTTTTAGAGAACCTTACTTTTTCCTGTTTTACAGCAGTTACTTATTCTGTGTATTTCTTATCCAGCATTTTTTTAATTGATTCATGCGGTCATAATTCCAGTTATAGATGCAGTGATTTTTGCTGGGATCTCTATTTGGTATACCTGAATATGCTTTTACATATACACCTGTAAAGGTAAAAGGAGAGAAGTACAATGATCAGAAAGCCTTCTGATCTTTTTCAGCTTGGATTAGTTTTGAGCTCCTTATAGCTCAAAACATAAACTCATCAAATTTGTCATTTTGCTGTTAGCATTTGCAAACACTAGCATTGAGGGCTCATTTTATCCCAAAAGGATCCTACAATTCTAATTGTTTATGAAAAATTAAAGTGTCAGTAAGCCTATACTAGAATATGAGAATAACCACTACTCTTGTGCCTCCTACCATACAAGATATAAATTATGGGAAACACCATATCATTATGAATTTAGTAGAAAAGATGAAAAACCTCATCAAGTGTCATATGCTTACTCCTTTTACAAATAAGGAAGATAATTTTAAAGGCAATACAAAGACCCAGAAAAGAAGATACACCCAGTGTGTGAGAAAATATCATCACCTATGTATCCTGTGTTTTAAGTAAAATAAAAAGTATGTTTTCTACCTTACAGGTCTTATTTCCTCTCTATCCAACCCTCTATGGTTTTTGAGCTGAGAATGAAAACAGGAAAGTAACAGCCTATGAATTAAAAAGAATATCTCTCATTCTCTGTCTTCTTTGTCCAGATTCTGTATCAAAATTTAGTAATGACACACTACAGATACTGAAAAATATTCAGAGCAGTAGGATAAGGACAAAAATGAATGTCTTCTTAAAATACAGAAGCTTTCTGATTTCACATCACAGTATAACTGCACAATACCTGAGGGTATTCATTTCTGCATTATCACTTTGTTCTTATTGTGCTCCTCAATAAGTACATTATGTTCTCAAAGTTGTTTCAAAGAAAAAAAAAAAAGCAAGTCCAAAAAACTTCTCAATTTATATAAAAATCACTCTTTCTTATCAAAGGACATACGTTCATTTTTATTCTAAACAGGCAATTCTTTAAAGTCAGGTTAGGAACAGTGAGACAGTGGGAAGCCATTTCATGTTATCTTTTAACACACCAATATTCACTCTGGGTCTTCCTTCCCCCCACCCCACTCCCCCAATAAATTAAAACTGTACTATACTAAAGGAAGAGTATAATATATTTAATGTATATTTCATAGCACAAGGTGTTATGAACAATGAAAACGCTGAAAGTCTCTGTCAAACTTCATCATTCAACTATAATTACTATAGTTAATTTAAATACAAGCAAATTAGATTACTTTCTAGCTAAAAGTAAAGAAACAAAATCCAAAGAAAATACCTATGTTTTGTTGTGGGATAGAGTAATCCTGGACAGACATCTGCCACTAGCACAGTGTGCAGTTTCCTTTCGCAGTACATGGTGTTGTCCTTAGGGTCACTGAGGAAAATGTAGGTGGGACTGGATTGCCATCATTGAAGTGGACAATCCTCAGTAAGAATGCATCCAGTTTAGTGGTTAGGACAGGGTTTCAAGCAATGATTGCTATAAAATAACTACTAGAAGGACTAAAACCAAAACCAAATAAAACCAAAACCATCACAGTTACTAGAATATTGTTGACTTAGGGAAATTTTCTAGAATGAATGCATAACCCAAGAAACCCAGTTTCGGAACTGAACTATGCTGGGTGGAAAATTACCCGTAACAAAATTACTGGTTTGCCAGAAAGAGCATACTAGGAATTATGGCAAGAATTGAGAAGGGTGAAAACAAAATAGAAGGGGGCTGACAGTTATATCATAGTTTTTATATTTTATGTGCTATAAATTTTAATTAATTTTTTAAATTAAGTTTATATGATTTTATGTGTTCTTATTCCACAGCTGCATTCCAATTCTGACAAAGGTGATGGATCAGTCAAATACATTCTTACTGGAGAAGGGGCGGGGACTATATTTATTATTGATGACACAACTGGAGACATCCATTCAACCAAAAGCCTAGATCGAGAGCAGAAGACACACTATGTACTTCATGCCCAAGCTATTGATAGACGGACAAACAAGCCACTCGAGCCTGAATCTGAGTTCATTATCAAAGTGCAGGATATCAACGACAATGCACCAAAATTTACTGATGGACCATACATTGTTACTGTGCCAGAGATGTCTGAAATGGGTAAGGAAAGCAAACTGTGCTATTCAACAACCTTTTAACAAGTACAAATGCCATATACTGTTTATCAAAGTTATCATCACATCACTGAGTGTATGTTAAATATATTGGAGCTAAGAAGACATGAGAAGAAGACATGAAATACAACTTGCATGTTACTTGTGACATTCATAGTAAGAAAACAATATGCACACACACATGCTGGTTGTAAGAGAAGAGCCTGAATGCTTTAACATAGATTCTTTGGCAAATTGTAGTTTCCATTCTAGAAACCAGATGTATTCCTATATCCTCATTCAACTGCACCCTTTATGGCATTCTCTTATGTCTCCATCAGCAGTCTATACAATTCACAGAATTAAACACAAAGGAACAGTAGTTTTCTAGATTATTTAGACATATTTTTGTTTATCAAATTTCTGTGAAGTGAACTGAAATTGAAAATGGTACCAATCTTTGCTTTTCCCCGTTACGTAAGTCAGACAATCTTATTTTTGAGGTACTGCATTATGCAATTAGTTTTCCTTATTTAATACTTTGCTGTTGAAATTAGTTTATAATTTTCCTCTAATAGAAGAATTGCCAGCAGAATTTTTTACAAGAAAAAAAGCGCAATATTTCTGTGATAATATCATAAAATTATCATAAAATATTATGATAATATCATAAATCCAGAGCAACACAAACAATACATTTGTGTGAATTACTACAGTGAGTGCATAGAGCTTCCAGTAAGAGTTTTGTTGTTCTGTACAAAACCTCTTCAACTGTCATTGATAATTCACTATGACACAAAGCTTTACTGTTAGAGTTGCAGTTCATTTCAGTATCATCTAGGCTTTTATCTCTGTTATTTCCCCTTACACCACAGGCTATCTTAATGAGTAACTCATTTCCTTTACCAACCGTATCCAAAAAAGCATTACTTCATCTTTCTCTTTCTTTGATTTTTTTTTTTTGTCTTTAATGGAAACCATTTTAATTGATTATTTCCTTCACCTTTAGAGGCATTTTATTTTCTGCATAGGAGGAAAGATAGTGGAAGAGAGATGAATATTATCAAAATCAAAAGTAACTAATACAATATTTTTTATTTTGTATTATATCTATGAAAGTTTTCATTTTTATCATCTCCTAAATACTGAGCATTCTTACATAAATTTTAGTCATAATTCTGGAGTAATCAGAATCTGGTATTGCTATTCAGCTGCATGATACATGTTACCGTTTTCCAAAGAATTATTTGAATAATCTGGAATGATATTTTGTCTTGTAAAACAAAGTGGTTTATGGTAAACAAATGAAGTTTTACTGGTAAAGTAGGGAATTGATGCTTATGTTATAAATCAAATACTTTACTGGTTGTACTTGAGGCAAATTAAAATATCCATTCCACAAAGCTTTTCTGTTGTGTGAATAAACCTGAATTTTCATATCCTATCATACAGGCATTCTGTTGTAGATATACATTATATTTTAATTGAAAATTTATTATCACTATTTTCTCCTATTGATTTGGTAGCATTTGTTGTATTCTGAAAGCATTTTTGTTGTCTGCAATTTCAGGAAGACTAATTCTATTAATATTTCCACAGGATACATTCTTTGTGTCAAGTGATTGAGATACCTCTGTCACTTTTATTAGTTCTATAATTAGCACAGTTTTTTGACATTTAGCTGTGGAGTCTATAGATAACTGAACTTGTTGATGGTATTCTGTGAATTTCTAAGGAGACCACACTCTGAATATTTCTTCTGATTTTTACATTATCCTTTAAAGATCTTTCAAAGTTACTGTCTCTCTGCAACAGTTCTCAAGCTAAGTGACTTTTTTTTTGGATCTCCATTATTTTGCTTAGTTTCAGCAGCAGGTTCTTGTTTGTCTCTTAAAGATCCTAGCCGGTATTTTCCCCATAACTTGAACTTAGTCTAGTTGTAAAAGCTGTAGAAACTTTATGGCTTTTCTTCTTTTCAAGTCACTGACAAGTAAGTACAGGAAAGTTTTGTTAATATTTTTGGCAAATATTAGATCAGAGTTTTCACTGTGATATACAATAAACTATTTATGCTTTATGCAGTATTCTGGAAAGGATAAAAGAAAATGCCTATTCCTTGCCTTCAGTGAAGGTTTTCCCTAAAATTTGGGTCAAGAACCAAGATTTATATCTGAAATTATTTCTTCTTTAGTATGAAAAACTCAGTTTCATTGAGATCTTTGTGGTCTATTTTAAGGTTTGTGAAAGTCATCTTTATGTAAATTAAAAGAAAATAAGAATATTTTTCAATCAGCAAAAGACTTCTATATGTGTTGTCAGATGCAAAATGAGTGAAACACTCCATGTTAAATTTTTAGTGCTGAGGTCATTTAGAGGTGAGACTAGATGACCTCTCTATGTCCCTTCCCACCCTAACCATTCTGTGTTTCTCTGATAAGAAGAGTATTTCAAATAAATTCTACTTAAGAAATAAATAGGTAGAGTAGACATTTCTGTACTTCATTTGAGAGTATTCTAATGTGAGGTTTCAGATAATCTGGAAGACAATGTTGTTCATAAATATGATTGTTATTAGAAGTGCCTGTTTAACTTTCGGTGTTGTGGAACTAAATCACATTTTGTTTGTTAATGTTTTCAGACAGTACTGAGAATTACTTTAGTTAGGCAGAGATTCCTGTGTTTATTAAACATCACTTTTTTATCATTTATTTTAAGCTTTTTATTCAATATTGATCCATTTGAGATTTAATAGTACAGACAACTATGGAAAGTCATGAATAAAAATTTGCATTCTTAACAGACGTATTTTATGGAACTGACTCATTAAACATGAAAAATTTGTCTTCAAAGAGATAAATTGCAATATTCCCTTTCAGCTCTTCTTTGAGATATAACTTCACAAAATTTTCTTGCAAACTATTAAAAAACATAGAGAAAAAACAAATGGAGGTATTTTGATATAAAAATACAATTTAGTTCCCTAATTGAAAGATCCTTTTTTTTATACCAGAAAAAAAGACAAAGCTTGCGAAGTGGTGTTCAGAACATACAGACATGTTTTACAGGTCTTTATAAAGCATTAACTAAGAAAACAGGATGCCCAAAATGTAATCTCTGAAGTGTAGTGGGAAAGCATTTGAAATGGCAGTTGTACTCTGAATAAGCAGAGACTCCAGCTGGGGGAAAAAAAGTCATTTTTATTGCCTAATTGGAGTGAAAAAATTCTTTCACAGCAAAACTGAGTTTCTCTCGACAGGAACTTTCACAGCTAGCAAAGAAAGAATGGAAGGTACAGGTCTGATGTTCATATCTGTCCTGTTGTATCCAGAGAAATTAGACCCTTATCTTTTGTATCTGATTACTTTGTTTTTTGGACATCTTAACACTTAAAATAGCAAGAGAGCAGTACTGTGTAATTCTCCACCTAAATCCTTCATTACACCTAGCTCAACAACAAAAAATGATGCTGCATCTAAATGATACAAATATATCCAGAATTGTGATTTTCCTGTCATGCAGATGAGCCTGAATGTTAACTTTGAAAGGACTAGTTGGAAGATAAAAGTACCCTCTTTGCATTTTTTTTTTACAAGGCATTCTAACCCGCAGCTTTCAGGAGCTGCCTTTCCTCGGTGCTCAGCAAATCAGGCAAGAGTTGGGCAAAAGACTGGTTTGGGGATATCTTATAAAATGCTGAGTGTGCTTGTGTGAGACAGTGAAGAAGTTAAGCTTCTGAAGTGCTGCATTCCAGGGGATGAGAGCTTGAGAGGTAGGGTGGGAGGTTGAGTTAAAATTTATGATTCTAAGGGTCCTTTTAGGTAGAAAGAGAACACTTTGCTCCTATTCAACACTAAATTTCTATTATCAGTGTTTCTTGGGAGAGACACACAGTTGTATTAAAAAATCACTGTGGCAAATTTTAGGATACAAAGGCATTCCATTCATGCTAAAATGACCTGTCAGCTGCTTATATGAGATGCTGCCTTTTACTGGTTCTGTTTCTCTCCTCTCACATCCATGAGTTATACAAACACTAAGATTCTTTTAAAATAAAGACAGAGATGAAGGTCTTAAAAGAAGGAAAGAATTATGAAATCACACAATTTCTGATTTTTTTTTTCTTCTGAAATAGCCAAAAGATGTTTATGTTTATGAAGTTCAAGACATATCTTGATTTCCTCTCATTCTAGGGAAAAGTGCAAATGGAAACTCACACTGTTGGTAACTGTTTTCCTGGGAAAAGGAAAAACTACAGACAAAAAGGTACAGAGGTTGCCCAGTATTCTGGATAGTAAACTCTGGTAGGTGACTGACTATACCAATTGAATGGATATGTTTTTGGTTTACACAACTAGAAAATAAAATAAAATCATTGTGCATCTATAACCTATTAATCTTCAGTGATTCCACAAGGCTGAACCATACAAGTTCTTGTCAAGCTAGAAATTATTTGCAAACTGGGCTACAGAAATATATCATTACAGCATTTCAATGTCATGGACTAGCAGGGGGAAATGTCTGTTCCTGGAAGTGAGCTCTTATCTATGTTTAGATACCAAATTAATAGAGCTGAACTGATTCCTAAAACATTTTAAGAAAAAATACACAAACTTTAATTCACATTTGTTTACCTTTCCACATGAACACAAATACAGTAGTTTAGTTATTTTTAACATTAACACCTGAATAATTATGAACATACCACTAGCTCCAGTTTGATATTACTACAATATTCAACATTAAAGTCATCCAGGTATCCTTATACTTGGTTTGTTCATATATTTATCATGAGACTGTATACTCTTGGGCCTTTCAGAGACCAGAAGACACTATATTAAAGTATGCAGACACATTTGCTTACAGTTTTACTAAGTCTCAGCAGAGATGCAAACAGCAGCTGTTGGTGTCCAAGTTAGCATGGTACAAATGAATGAAAAGTTTCTCAAAGAGAGTAGAAACCAAATCTGTGAAGGCTTGCATGCTTAGTTTTCTGGGCCTTAAGTGAGACTCCACGACTTTACATACTTCTAATTCAGGTGTGCACTGAGGATATGCACATTAACAATATTTCTGTGCAGTAGAAATTGATCTAAGAGGCTGAATAACTGGAACTGAGAAACTGATGTCCATGCCATATGTATTCATGAAATCTTATTTTAGATTAGCTCTTGCCTAGTCTCTGAGACTATATGCCTATTAGCAGCCAGAATAAATCAGATGTGCTGCTAAAGCACATCTCCTGGTTTAGTTGCATCTGAAGAAATCTAGTTAGCATGCTCTGAAACGGTTCTATAAAGCAAGTCAAAGTGCAACAAGTGAAGGAGATCAATGGTTTAAACTCAAAAACATACTTCTCCTCTTCACTAAATGTGAAATGGAACATCCCAGAGTGGATGTGATACCTCAGCAGTTAATTTAGATGAGAATCTGCTTTTAGATGCAGTGTTATGTAAGAGCAGCCTGTTCTGTTGTTATTATGGTATTTTAATGCTGGACCAAGGAGCCAGTAGAAAGCTGTCTGCATAAAGATAAACAAATAGAATGAAGTCTGAGCCTTTATTAACTTGCAATCTTACACTTACTGATTTCTAATGGGAAGTGTTTGGCAAAGATTCATCATTACATGCCTTGAAAAATACACTAAAATGAAAAAAATCACTTGTCTCCATTCTATCTTTGTAGTACTTCTCCATTTTATTTTCTCAAAAGCGTTGCTTATAATTATCCCACCTATGCTGGGATATATGCTAGAAACTGTGATTTTATTCTTCTAGTGGTTTTAATTACTAGCATAAAAATAATTGTCTTTTGAACTCATCTTTCTAATTTGCATCCCCAACAAGGTCCTGGTATTTATTTCAGTTTCAGATCTTTAATGCCTTCCAATAGCTAGATTTTTAAAATTCATTTAGCAACTTTTATTCATTTGGGGGAATTTATACCAGTTATTTTAAATACTTCAACATTAATTTGTATTGTGGATGAAGATAATCCTGAAGTCCATAAATCTGTATTATTTAAAAGTCAATATCCAGGTTTCTGATCTACATGTGTGAACATATGTAAATATGCATGCCATGTAGTTACTGTTTGTGTTTACATCTCTGTAGTTTCTGTTTAAGTTTGTCTGTATACAGTCAGTTTACACATAAAAAGACATTTTTTTTTCAAATTAGTGGAACTATTTTTCCTTTAAAAAATATATAATGATAACAGAGAAAATGTTATAAATCTCTCAATTTAAGAATGTGAGGACTTTAGAGGGTTTTTTTTAAATGTATTTGAAAATATTTGTCAGAATATTTTATTTATTACAAGTTAATATTTATTTTCCTGTGTATACAGGTACATCTGTTCTACAGGTGACAGCCACAGATGCAGATGACCCCACATATGGAAACAGTGCCAGAGTAGTGTACAGTATTCTTCAGGGACAGCCATATTTCTCTGTTGACCCCAAAACAGGTGGGTTTTTTTTATTTCTGTTGATATGATTTAGCTAATATGCTACAGTTAATTATGTCTGGTAGCTGAAATGCAACTTACACAACGCAGATTTGTGGACTTTTTTTCTTACTGTTTTTGTAGGCTGCTTTTTGCTTTAGCACTGTGAAATTTATAAGTTGCTATGTTTTGCTGAGTACTAAAATGAGCCTGCTGTGTACAGAATTAATCCTGCATCATGTAATGAAGTGAACCATTCAGCCAAAGTGGAATAGCACTCCTTCATCTTTTCAAGCCTCTGTTTAGGAAGTGACTCAAGTATGCCTAGCACATTATGATTTTCAATGCTTTGTTTTGCCTGAAGGATAGGTTTGGGAAGATTACTGGATATGTGCTTCAACACATATACCAAAATAAATTGTTATAATTTGTGTTTTTATAAAACTGTAGGATTGTCATTTAATTGAAAATTCATTCTATGGTTTGAGAAGTAGAATGAACTGAAATATTTGTGCTTAAAATCTATGCATCACCCTATTTTATTTTTTTTTCCACAAAGTGTAAGTTATGTATAATGTATCCAAACTGTTTTATTTAAAGAGAGGAGAAATCTCTTTTGAGGATGTGAGTTGTTGTTTGTTTGTGATTTTTTTTGAAAAGCAGTATTATGATAATATTATTAATATGATTATACATTTTTAGTATGTATTTGAAATCCTCAATAATTGATAGATAATTTTATATAATTTTAACTGTTTTTCCCTCTCTATATCAATTTAATACTGAGGGGGAAAAAAGAAACACGTTGAACATTGTATTTTTCCCTAGTTAACTGTAGGGAATAATAATGACTTTTAAGTGTGCTGAAGTGAAATAAGTATAGTGTAAATAGTTTGCATTTTATTATTTTTTCATTTAAGTTTCTTGGCTTGTGTACATTGATCTCTGTGGTACTTGGAGGTTTCATTACAAGAGAATTGCATCTGTATCATCTCAGAGAGCTTTGAGTTTAGTGCTGCTTTGATTAGGAGAACAAACTCTGTGACTCTCAGGGGAAGGTGTGTCTCAGCCTAAAATGTTCTATAAATTTGTGAGCTCATGTTAGAGAGGCCTAGAACTGAAAATCATTGGTACAGTCCTCATGCTCCCCTTGCCCTTGTGATACGTGGAAATATAACCCTAGTTCATATTTCTAAATCTGTTTAGGCACTCTGAGGCAATGGCCTGCATTTTTTATTTTTATAATGGTATAGAACTTGTAGTCTGGTGGTACTATTCAGTCAGTGAAGAATCCTAAAGGATATTCTCTGTATCAAGTCTTTATCAAACATGAAATAGTATTGTTCTAATGAAACAACAGATGGTAGTGTACTTTCACTCCTCAAGCCCGAGGCCTTGATAGAGATTTAATAACACTTTATGAACTTAAACTCTTTTTAATATTTGTCTAGAATATGAAAATTTTTCTGATACCATAGTCTGTGAAAATGTGAAAATGAAGTAAATAGTGCAACAGTAAAAAAACAGGAGAAAGCTTTTTGCTTTTATAAGTTGCCTTTTTATAGCAGTTAATTAAATTTGGCATGATAAAATGGGAAGAAGAATATTGGAAAAGATGGGAAAGTCTTGAAGAATAAAGTTTTTTACTATGAAATTTCACTTTGAATTTTTGGGGTTTAAGAATCATCTTTTAAAACATCCCTCTTCTGAGTCTGCAAGCATTTATGTGACCTACTTTTCCTAATACCTCAGTTGATCAATTCCAGCTTAACTGTACTTTATCTGGAAGTCTTCAGAAATTGCACTTACATGCATAAGCTTCCCTTACAAAAAAGGAAGTCCAAAAGAGGGAAAAAGGGAAAGAGAAAGGTCCTGACATTAATGACTGACTGTTGTTTATGAAGCCTAAGGATCTCATATCATGATCAGTAAAGTTTCTTGAAGCTATCACAAAGAGATATTGAGCTCTAGTGAGAATACCCATCTTAAAAAGTCAGCTATTTCTAGTTTAGTACTACCTATACTTGGTTTTAAACAACTTAATATATGAATACTTTAAAGTTATGGGTTTTTAGAAGCCTAGGTTAGAATAGTTTAAATAAGATTACAGAATAATGCTACAAACTTCATACAGTTAAAGAATATTAAGAGTACAGCACTAAATTACAAACTCTGAAGTATGAAGAAAGTGTGTTCTTGGCAGAAGAATAGCTTTGTCAGCTTATCTGATACAAGGCTTTTCTCCACACAAAGTGGGGCAGAGGTGCAGTGCAGGGAGAGTAAAACCCCCTGTCCTAAATAGGCTGGAGCCTGAGCTCCTCCTAGGGTTGACCCAGGACAGCCTCAGTCCTATGGGCCCAGGCTGAAACTCATCATGAGGAGTCAAAAGCAGACACTGCCCTGATCACACTACAAACTGCAAAAGCTACTGCCTACAGGGCTGTGGGACACATTATGACATGCAGATAAGAATGGGATTGTGTAGACCTATTCTTGGATATCTAGAGGGAGGACCACAGGCAGGGAAAAGGATGATTGATATGGAGTGGGGAGAGAAAAGCAAGAGAAAATTGAGAGGTAGGAGAATAAAAGGGGCCAGCCATATGCAAACAGGCTTTGCTCAGCACTATTATCTGGCCACACCCTGTCCTGGATCAGCGATCTGCTCTGTGGTTTATTATGCTCCATTTCTAACTCCATTGCCTGAGTAAAAGGTCTTTTTCTTGTATGCATGTGTGTGTGGAGATTTAAGTGTCCAGCTAGAGCAGGACAATGAGTCAAAGGGTTCTGTGTGTCAGGTGCCAGCAAACTGGAAAATTGCCGACTGTGTGTGTGTCTATGCCAGAATGGTATTACAATAAGGTCTCATGCTGGAATAGCCAGCAAACTGGGTGAGTGGTTTGGGTGATGGATTGGCCATTTGGCCAAAAGTCCAGACCAGAAAGCTCAGGAGTCGGCTATTGGAGGAGCCAAGACCAGTCTAGAGCAACTGTATGGTATGTGGTTTGAGAGCCCTGTTTGTAGCTGTATATCTCTGTGCATGAGGCAGGGGAGAGCAGGGAGCCAGGGAGCCATCTGGCATTGGGAACTGAGGACCCAGAGGGTCCAGGTACTGTTACTGGATGTACTCAGTGTGTAAGGCTGTGGGAGACCAAGAATTGTGCTAGGTGAGTGGAGTTGTGTGACTATGTCCAAGATAAAAAGGGGGTCTGTACCTGGAGCTGGAGGACAGCTGCAGGCCTCAGAGTTGAATGTTCAGATGGCACCAAGGGCAAATTCCAGGTGTTGGCTGCTGGATAGATCAAGTACAGCAAATTACAGGAGCAATCTGTGCCGAGTCTGTGAGTATATTTCCAATTATAAATCATCCTTCCTTCTGGTCAGCAGGAGAGGAATGAGGCTGTTTGTGTTTGAGTGCTGAGCCGTCCTATTTGTGTGTCACCCTTCGGTGTTGCATCTGTGTATGTGCCTTGTGGGAACACCACTTGACCTCACATTGCTTCTAAATCATGGATTAATAATAGAGGGGTGCAGCAACCTCATCTCCATCAGGCTACCAACAATCCAGTTTATCAGTTGACTTGCTCTAGAACCTGTTTGTTTTGTTTTGTTTTCCCCTCTGGAAAAAATGTGAATTCTTTGCATAGAAATTTTCTGCAACTGTGTAATTTTGGCGGTGAATGTCAAAACTGTTTTCCATGCATAACCTAAAGTTTTAAGATCTTCAAAATCCTTTGATACTGAATGGCTTTCTATTAATTGCTCTCTATTTATGTTTATTAATTACTTTTTGTAATTAGCTGTCAAGTGTAATAGTAACTAGTTATGTAATTTATAATTACCTGCAATAGCCTCTACTGATTACTATTTGTTCTCCTCCTGAACTGCAGCAAAACACTCTGCTGAAATTTTATAAATAAAAGTGTACTAGTAATGCTGGCAAAAGAGAGGGAAGGAGTCAATTTCTAGATCTTATATATATTTGCAAAGATTATCCATGTAGGATTGTATGTTTACTTAAATAAAAATATTCAAGGAACCCCAGAAAATATGAAATGCTTACATTTTTTAGAGTATCATTAACTTCTCTGTCAAGAGAAAATAAAACAAAAAGCAAAGTTATTGGTGAACAGTAGAACAAATAATTTATTCAGATACTGAGTTTTTTAATACAGTTCTCCCTTCTCCTACTCCCACCTTTTCACACATACACCATCCCCACTACCTGTCTTCAAACTTTGAGCATCTTTTGAAATTCCCAAGTACATATAAAGCCTTTTCCTGGGAGTTTAAACTGCAAATTCAAACTGACCTTTCCCAAACCATGAGGTCTTTTGATCCATTGATTTGGGATCAATCCTTGCTTGTTTGCTTGTCAAGCATGGTTCATCACAGCAATAGCCAAGATTTAACTGGAAACTCAACCCCAGGAGCTCTTTTGTTTTCTGAAGAAACCTCAAATTAGACTGTGCTTTTTGTCGCATCTATAGCAGCCCACTTTCTATTGCTGCATGCTTTGGGAATGAAAGTGAAACCTGTAGTCCCATTCCACTGCTTACATGGCAAATCCTATCTGGAGTATGTTAGTTCCACACAGCTTTTCCCAGGTACATTTGTCTTTCTAAACCAAATATACAGAGTGAAGTGATCTGTAGGGCATATGTCTTTCAAATCAGCAATTCTGCTGCAAGTGTTATAAAATAAGAGATAAAACCCTCATTCATTGCAGTTTGGAATTTAAGTGTAGATATTGGAAGGACAGTAAACTCATTTTTCATTGAACTGAATGTAGAAAAAACCTCAGGTACTTGTATTTATAATGTTCTGCTGGTGCAGCAACAATATTACAAAGATCTTAGTCAAGTCCAAGATTGTTTATTTGTTATTTTGTATTACTTTAGGATATTAAATAGTAAATAAATATTTATTTATATTTTTCAAAGAACATCACTGCAAATTAGTCCAGGGTAATCATGAAGTATGACATGATGTCAATCTTATGCTTTCTGTCTTCACGAGACATGAACAAAATCTTCATAGATCCCTGCAAGAAATTATCTAGTCACTGATTATCTAGTTTGGTTCCTGACTGAGAGCACAATACAAATGGCAAATGAACATAGTGGCTGAATAGGTGCTTCCAAACACAGAGATGAGTCTCATAGACACCAATTACCCACCCTGGAAGTCTGAGACTTTTGTCCACATATGTAACTATTCTTATACATTTAAAAAAGTTCTTGGCCGTAGTTCATATGGGAATGGCAGATTTTGTGACAGTATAATAATTAGAGTGTAATTTTAAAGTTGCTTGTGTGCTCCTCTGCAAAACAAGAAAAATGTATTCTTTATCAAGTTATTTGCAAGTTTAATCACACTAAACAAGCATGAATACTTAAAAACATAAGCAATAAATCTATTAAAATAAAGTTCTTTTAGTGATGAGATATTAATTATCAATTATTAATGAATTAAGACCTACTGCATCTCCTTATAATATACAAGATAATTTATATTAATATAAAGGCAAAACAATAAAATTTCTAGTTCTAAAAGGAAGTGCGCTCTTTTCATGCTTTAGTAGAACAGCCTGTCATGGTATTCCAGATAAGAATCTACTGTCCTAATTGAAATAATCATAAGATATTCCATGACCTTATGTCCCTGAGTACATAGAAAATCATATCCATTAAGAAAATAACTTCAGAAATCAATTCCTGCCACTTTTTTGAACAGGCATCCTTATTTTTCCTATTAAGAATTCTTACCTTTTTTAGTTGAAATATCTTTCTTAGTGACATCTGTTTAAAATGACCATGTTTACTGGGGTTAGTGATTTTCTGCTAATGCAGGTTAATTCATATTGGGCTGCTAAGTGAATATGAAAACGAAGTGTATTTAGCTATCTCATTGCTTTCTGCTCAGAGGCTCCAATATCATTTTAAATGACCTTACAGTGCTATAACGGCATCTTACAAGGCATGACAACTGCCAAAATCCATGACTAAGACAACACAGCCAGTTCCCAGGTTGCTGCAGTGGTCTTAAAGTGACCTTAAGCTTGTCTGTCACAGTTTTTGCACATGGGCTCTTAAACTGTAGTTGGACACTATGTGTGTAAAGGACAATGAAGCCGGTGAAGGATCTGGAGTACAAGTCTTATGAGAAGCAGCTGAGGGAGATGATGTTTTCCTGTCTGGAGAAAAGGAGGCTCAGAAGAAACCTTATTGCTCTCTACAACTGCCTGAAAGGAACTATAATATAACAAGGTGGAGGTCTGTCTCTCCTCACAAGTAACAAATCATAGGACAAGAGAAAATGGCCACAAAGTGGCCAGGCAAGGTTTAGGTTAGATATTAGGAGAAATTTCTTCACCAAAAGGCTTGTGAAACATAAAATTTTGCTAATGATACATTCTGCTTGAGCTAGATAAGGAAATATCTGTAATGAAATTTCAGAATTTTATGTCTGCTTACATCGCAGAACACTTATTTATAGCTGTTGGTGAAAATTCCAACTCAATTATATGTGATTGGATTCTACTCAGTATCAAAGGGAGGTCACAGGAAGAATCAGTTTGAAAGTTTAGTTATTTTAATGAGTGGCATATTTTTTGTAAGTGTTTAGGACTAAAATAACTTGATTTTGGGCATGGGTACTGAAATTTAATCTTGGAGTTGTAAGAACTGTATTTCATATTCAGGTGTTCATGTGTTTGATTTCCCTCATGGAATTTCTGAAATGTTGTAACAGAAATTATGTCTCTAGTGTAGACCTTTTCCAATATCTACACTTCACTGACAAGAGGATCACAAGGAATCCAAACTCAAACTTTGAAAGTCTTACCTTGTTTCTCTAATTCCACCAAGTACTGTACAATTCACTCTTCCATTCCTGAAGGAACAGAAATATGTGCTTCATCTAAAAATATTGTCATGAACACTTGTTTGAGAGTGTCATATGTCAGCTCTCAGCTAAGAGTAAATATTTTAATGTCTTTTTCTTTCAATTTTTAGTAAATATTGGGTTTTCTACACCTACAGTTTTGACACTTTAAAAAAAGCTTCTCTGAACAATGGACTTAATTCTCACAGTTTTCTTTGTGTTCATAATATTGATATACTCTTACAGTTTTCCCAAGAGTTATTCAAAGAATAACTCAGGCCATCAGAAAGGAAGAACAATCTACTCTTTCTTTTAGATTTCTAGGGACTACATTTTGGTACAGTTAGAGACTTTATGAGGGCATTGGTACAACTAAAACCGCTGTTGCTTAGACCTTGTTTTCCATTATCATGGAAACAAGGCAGAAAGTTCTTTGCTAATCAAAAGTGTACAGAGTGGAGGGACAAAGTGTTCTGTTCAACCTAGCTCAGTTTCTCTTAGGGTGATATTTGCTGGTACGTCATCTATCTTACGTATCCTTATGCAATTTTCAGCATCCACCTCCAGGAAACTTTGTGGTGTACCTGCTAGAGCGGGCTTTGCAGGGCACAAGATGGATTGGTCACTCATCAGGAACTATGTTCTGGCACCGTATTTTCTTTGCTTGATATCTACCAACACTTTCTCTCCCAGCATCCATTATAGAGTTTAAAGGAACAGGCATAGGAGGCAGACAAGCTGGGAAAAAAAGATTGCCTGATGTGCTAACCTTGTTTTTCTTCTCCTGTGAGAGGAGCCAAGTGTTTTGGAGATTGAGTTCAGAAGTAGGCAAGAAACTATTCCTTGGTTTTTTCTCTCTTGTTTGTTTCTGTGTTTGCTGTTCTTTCCCCATCTGGCGGTGTGAACAACTACTGTGGAAAATCTTTGCTGCTTCTTAGCCACAAGTTGTTTGCAAATAGAAACAAAATTTACAACCCACCCCCCATGTGTTTCTGTATCCATTAATTGGCAAATGGCAAGTTCCCAGATTATAATATCATTTTGGCTTCCTAACCAGGACTACTGTACTCCATTTCTTTTGTCAGTGGGCATGCTTTTATTTATATATGTATATGTTTTTAACCTTTCATCTGTAAATACACAAACATATTTTTCCACTTAAAACAATGATATCTAAGTCTGGGCTAAGCCTAGTAGATAGCTCAGCCACACACAGCCTCTTACTCGCTCCCAACACAATGCAATGGGGGAGGGAACAGGAGTGATACAAGTGAGATAAAGACATTTTAATAATGAAGGTAAACATCATGTACACAAGCAAAGGAAAGCAAGGAATTAATTCACCACTTCCCGTGGGCAGGCAGTTGTTCAGGTCTCCCCAGGAAAGTAGAGCTGCACTACTCATTACAGTGACCAGGGACAACAAACACCACAAGTCTGAGTGTCCTTTCTTTCTCCTTCTTCTCCCCACTTTTATTGCTGATTCTGATTTCATGTGATGTGGGATGTCCCTTGGGTCAGCTCCTCCAGTGGTGTCCCTTCCAAGTTCCTTGTGCACCCCCAGCCTTCTCAATGGTGGAGTGGTGTGAGAAGCAGAAAAGTCTGTGTTGCTGGAAGCACAACTTGACAAGGCTAAAACATCCCTTTGTCATCAGCACTGTTTGTGTCACAATTCCAAACAGTGCCACATGAGCTGCTATGGAGAAAATTATCTATCCCAATCAAGACCAGTACACAGGTGAAGCACTGTTTTCATTTGTGCTACCAGACTGAAAGTCCTCAACTGAAATCAGTCAGACCTATATAATCACGTAGGATCAGGTAGAAAATGTCTGTTGCCATATCCTTTACGGTCTTTCTCTTAGATATAAAATTGCTTTCTGTTCACCATTTAAAGTCTTTGTTTTTACTTTCTGTTAGACATTGGAAGTGGTTCCTAATCTTTATGTTTACTAGGCTTGGGTTTTCATACTTCTAGACATTCAGATTTTTTCGGAGATACTGAGGGCTCTAAGGAGTTTACTCTGTTTTAAAGGTCTAAAATACAGTGGCATATCTCTTAGAAAAGTTACAGATCTTGATATGAGGAAAGCATTACTCTGCAAGTGCCTGTAAAATGTCTGTTTTTCTAGAGTAGAACTATTTTTATAAACATGTGTTTATCTCTGTGTCTTTGAACTTCACACAGGGGAGATATGAACCAATAATTTAAGTTCTCTGGTTTTAAACAAGGGAGGCTTATTCATCCAAAAAAGTATGAAAATTTCATGTATGATAAAATGTGTTTAACTTTAGGGAAAGGGAATGAATAAGATTTCACCCAAAGCAAATAATACATTACTGTAATTCTTATCTCAGCTGGGGTGAGAACTAGGACACTGACTCAGAAGATTAATGCACTGAATTGTTTAAAGGCTCTGCCCCAAAAGGCCAATCCACATGTTGACAATACTTTTACACATTACTCCTTATTGTTATGAAGTAAGAGAGTGACTTTATTGTCTTTAGTTCAGCAAACGGGTGTCCTCTTTCTAGGGAAGGGGTTATTATTTACATCTCTAGTTCTAGAAGAAAGAATCACCAAGGCATTGAAAAAAATTCTCCCTACGCACACCCTTAAAGTTTTGGCTAGGGAACTGAAATGAAGATATAGAACCAGACATTAAGCTGAACTTCACAGGGGTATCCCATTCATACATAACTCTCCTTGATCCACACTTCCCTTTACCAGCTTCATTTTCCTTTTCACAAATGTCTTGGTTTTGAAAGACAGGTGCCTGCCAAGGAAGGCAGGAGCTTCTCTTGGAATAGAAAATGTAAATCCCCTCCCTCCAAATTATTAAAAGGGGCTCTCAGGCAAAAATTATGAGGATAGGAATAACAGTTCTTTAATATGTATAAACAAAATAAAGTAAAACAAAAACCAACAAACTACAACCTAATA
>VXBU01019348.1:52954-74473 GCA_013400315.1 Bombycilla garrulus
GTCATTCTATGAGTCATGTGGTGGGTCCTTAATTGCCCATTAAACACAAATGGCTCCCGGAGGGAGTTATCTATGACTCATAGGGCAAGGTGTTGATTTCCCATTAACAGGAGATGGTCCGGGGGAGGAGGCAAGGAAAACACTGCCCCTCCTGATTTCAACAGTTCATGAAGATGGAGATAGAATACAGACCTTCTGGAATATTTTTACATTGTAACCTAGGACAACAAACTGTCATGAATATTGCTATAGTTAAGGATGATAATTTCAGGAATGCAGTTAAAGGTGACAATGAAACTTTGCAGTGGCCAGTGAAAATGAGGCAAATTGCCATTGAGCTTCAGTTCCAGGGGCTCTTATCCACAGTTTTGGTAATGTTAAAATGCTTGCTTATGGTTGATAATACACTGGTTATATATATTTTTCAAGAGTCTATTTTCTTGCAGCTATGGTTTATGTTGGTTTAGATTTTTTTTTGTTTGTTTTCAAATACATTGTGTTAATAATGGTATTACTTTAATAATAAGCTTCAGTAAGATCACATTTTTTCCTTTCATATTTTGATATTATATACTAAATCACATTGGAGTGGACAAGATCAGTGATTGTAGACATGTGGAAAGTAAATTATAAATAAAGAACTGATTGAGGATACTGTTTTCTTTTACATAACTTTTATTAATACACATATTTTAAGTTTTGCAATACTCACAAATCCTGTAATTTAGAATTTAGCTAATCTCAAAATTCATTAATAATCTACATTAGATAAATAAATATGCATGCATCTGGTTTCCCATCAAGTCTTGTCTCTTAGAACAATGCATGTATTTTCAGTTACAATTTGAATAAATGTATCTGATAACATCTTGCCTTGTAATAAATCATACAGAACAAAAAGCTAGTATGATGGCAATGATTTGCCAAAGATTATGTATAAATAAAATGCTCCTTAAGAAATCTTAATTAGCAAAAATAATTCATTTGCAGTTGAGATGCCTTCCAAGAAAAACTGAACAACAGCATTATAAAATTAACACAACCTCCATATCTGTTGGTCATCTACATGAACAAAGAAGCACAACATATATATAAACCAATTTTACACTAGTTTTACTGTGATAACAACCAAGATGATATTTGGGGACCGTAATAATTCAGTTCATATCTGATGAGAGAGGGAAAAATAAATTACTTTCAAAAACACCAAGAAACTTGTGATCTATCCAGGAAATTCAACATTTTCCAGTTGTGTGACAACATTTATCTTCTCTTGAATATTCAACTTTACTGCCTTCACACTATCAGTGTCTGTGTGAGTGGGGAATGCAAAGCCTTGCAATAAAGTTAGTCCATTTCCCTTGGGTGGTGTCCATCTTTTCTGAATGTGCTTCAGAGTGTGTTTTCATTCCCTTGCTATGTCAAGCCCAGGAGCAGCAGCAGAAGCAGTACAAGTAAGGCTTCTCAGTTTTTTAAGACTGAAGATAGGCTCTGATCAAACCCAGTAACCAGCAGACTTCAGATCTTTGTAACTGCCTGTATGAGTTTTTAAGTTTAAAATTTAGGAGAGAATATAACTACGCTTTCTGAGACTCTGTAACTGTATTTGCAGTAAAGGATTCTGTTAAATTATGTATTTATATATTTTTACTTATCTTTGCTTACACCTACATTCTGTGACTTGATTTGTGAATGATAGACTTAGTTGCTTGGTTTGGTTTTTCCAAGAGGTAGATTAGTCACCATGTGTCAGCCTGGCTGAGGTGGTCTGTCCCTGTCCCCAGGTCCTTGCCCCCAAAGAGGAGCCAAGGCCTGGGACTGGTCTGCTCCAATGCCCCAGGATGAGGGTTGAACAGGCAGGTTGTCAGGCCCTGCCATCACCATCCTTGGATCCCCTGTCACCTGGCCCCTAGAAGCTGCCAGCCCCTCTGGTGCCCTGAGAGTGTTGCAAGTGCTGTTGTCAGCAAGGTTCTGTAAAGCGGATGTTTTTCTTCACATTTTAAAAACCATTTGCAAGATCCATCCCTCAGTCAAAAAAAAAAACATAAAACAAACCCAGAGCTTTTCAAATTTGCAGTCAGTACATTCCTTATGCAATATTTTAAACATTTGATAAAGCCCCTGAAAATTCTCATGCTAGAAGAGGCGGAAACAGATCTGTGTTCACTATCCAATGCAGAGGAGTGAAGCTCTATCTTCAGTCTATAAATTAAGTCCCTACAGAAGCATTTTTTTTCTTTTCACATAGTTTTGTCTTGGTTTTCTCTTGATACACTCTTCAGGATTAGAGCATGAAATTTTTTTTATGTTTATGACCATGATTCAATAACAAAGTGTTCTAAAGTTGCTGATCCTCTTTCTATTTCCTTAGCTGGCCCTTATTTCCTTCCTATTTCCTTAGCTAGGTCTTAGTATTTATGTTACATAGTCTTTTCATAGCATGCCTATGATGTTTGCAAGAAAAGGTTCAGTTCCATCTGTAACCTAGGAAAGGTGCAAGAGTAGAAACCCACTTGGAATTTGGTAAAGTGCTTACAGTCCCAGAAGCAGATATAGATATCACGGGAGCATTCCTAAGGGAGGCAAGTAGATGAAATGAGATTTTATTCTCTCCCAAACTGTTCTTTCAAGAAATACATTTTAGATCAATAGATTGCATATAAAAGTACAAACAGAAAATGCAATCATTCCCTATATATCTAACCACAATGTCAGTTGGACTTTGCTTTACCTGAAGACAAAAATACAACGAGAGACTTCAGAAGCTAAGGCTGTTTCTTCCTCCTGTGATAAGGCTGTTTCTTCCTCCTAAGAAATCTCTCCTATGATGAGGTTTTCTCTGTTTTCTTTTTCTTCAACATGAAATGGCAACGGCTGTTAACACAGTGCAGGTACTTTCACTAGAATGGATTTCCCAAGTCTAGCCTTTAATCCAGTTGTAATCAGTTCTGATTAAAAGTTAGTTTCAGAGCGAAATTGATTAAAAATAACTGCATCAGTGAAAGAAAATACAAGTGTGTTTACTTGTGTAATCCTTTGCATTTGCTTAAATATTCTTCTGTGCTTTAAAGAAGAATTCTCTATTTTCAAAGTGGACATCTTTATGGTAAATATCTGGTTTACTTTGCCTTTTTGAAAAGAATAAAGAAAGAATATTACTAACAAAGCTTAGTCCTGTTGTTTAACAGAACTTTTCACTCCTATATAATCGTTCTTCTGGGTTTTTCCTTGTTTATTTTCCTCATTCATTAAATGAAGATTGTTTAATTTCCTTATTTATTATATCCTCTGTTTTAATAAGCAGACTAGATTTGTTTCAGGTGTGATACTGTCTCCAAGAAATTCTCAATAATCCTGATAATATATATTAACTACTGCATTTCTGAAAAAATTATTCTAAAAGAAATTGATGTGAAATACCATACTTTCTTTTTAAAGTACTCAAAATTTTTTCTTCTAACCTCAGATTTGTGTAGTGCTGTACATTCTCCAAGAGTTTCAAAATGCTCTGGTCAAACAGCAGTTGCTATGCATGCTGATCTATTAGAAATAATGCAGTACATTAAAAAATGCAATAACATGTATCTTCAAATTTTTTTTTGTAATTTTTGCCATGGCAAATGATTAATTATAAAACTATAAATTGCTGATGTAAAAGCCTCATTTGTGAACTATCATGAAAGGGTAAAAATTATTGGGAAAACATTTTTTTTCTAATTGTGGTAAATTACTGTTACACTACACTATTGTTAAAAATTTTAATATACATGAAAGTACAAAGTTCCTCCATTTTGTATTCAACATGCTGATTTATTTATTTTGAGACACCATCTTATTCAGTTAATGTCCCATTAATTCAGGAAACTAAGAGTACAATGTAATATGAAGCAGTTGTAGTACAAATGAATTTGGCTTGTATAACAGTTTTTAAAATACTGTTTCTTTACATATATATTCATATTCATTATTCTTGTAAATTCTGTATTTTTAATTTTTTTTCTTCTTTTCATTCTAAAGATCCTTTCTTTCTGATGGGAATCCTCAGGGCGAATTTCAAGGCCATGAAATGAAAAATGATTCACCTAGCTGCTGACACATAATCCTAGGCAGAAGCAGAATAACAAATCAAAACCAAATGTCCTTTACATTTTCTCTTAAGTCAGCGATTTTACTTAAAACATCCTAAATTATTAGGGAAAAATTCATTTTTAATAGGGCTGTACTACATGGTAAGAACATAAAAAGCAATAGGCAAAAAGTAGCAGTGGTTTTAAATTCATGTTAGGTTTACAACTTTTTAATCTACCTTATGTTTTCTCTGCATTACTGTCTATCTTTTATTGATTGCTAGTAATTTTGCAACTTTCATTTTATGACAAATCTCCTTGTAGAGCATGAGTTGAAATACTCATTGGTGCAAATATAGAGAGGAAAATATTTTTTATTACAGGATGTAGGACTTGGAAGAATATCCATTTACATGGCTTTTTCAGTACTTGCAACTTTTGTGGTGCTCTTAAAACCCAGACAATGATGTTGGCCGTGCTGCAAGCTGCCTCTGGTTCAAAAGAATATCAGAGCACCTGTGTCCAAGAGTGCCATAGTTATCTCAATTTACTTTATATCTGGGGTTTTCTCCAGGGCTCACTCAATTTACTTGTGAATAGGGACAGTCCAGCATATTCTAACCTGTCAGTGTCTGCTGACCACATCCTCACTTCCTGTCCTCAGGAGCCGGCAGGGTCTGAGGGCAGAGAATGGTGGATGGACCAACCAGCCTTTGAACTGGTGTTCCCTGCAGCTGCAGGCTTTTGTGAACATTCTCTGCTCGCAGATCCTGCCTGGTACCTAGTCAACAGAAGAGCAGAAAAAGGCTTGGATGGCATTTTTCTTTTTGACTTGTCGAAGTGGAAATAGGCAGGTCATGTTCAGATCATCAATCTTAAAGGTCTTAAGATCATCAGTCTTAAAGGTCTCCCAACCTACATGATTCTAGCGTTCTATGTCAGCATTTTTTGTGCTGGCCAGTTTCTTATAACATGGATGATGAAACATCCATACATCAAATGGCAAGGGAGTCTGTTTGAGGATCACTAGCCATGATAAAAAATATCTTCTGTCTGGTGATAATCATCATAGTGCCTGTGCAATAATGTAATGTCATGTGGTTCCATAGGAAGCACTTCTGATTTCCAGTCCAAATCAGTTTTGTATAGATACATAGATACATATATCACATATATATAATGATACTGTTCTGAGAGAAGGGCTTAGTAGACCATAGTATAATTCAAAATATAATATGATGGCATTATGGCTTTGCTCCTTCTTCGTAGCCTGTTGATGGCCTACTTCAGTGACTTAGTCATAACAGAAGTCAGTGGTGGAAAATATGATTAAACTTTGATCATTTCAAAGAGATTTTCTTTTGCTATTCAGTGAAATTTTTATTAAGCTTCCGAAGTCTAACCTTTAAGTACTGAATCAGAAATTATTAAGACAAAAATGCAGGATCTAACTGTATTTATTGTCTTTATGTGTGGTTTGTTTTTGTTACAGTGTCTCCTTTCTGCCATTAGAAATACCAACAAATAGAAAAAAAAGTCAAGTCTATTTGAAGAAGAAAGATATTTATTAAAGCCTTTATTTTTTTCTTCAATCTCTTTGTAAATATCCTATAATAACAAGAGATATTATGGAGTGGTTTTTTTTTATCCTTACAATTTTAGCTGAAAATAACTGTTTATTGCTGAGAATAATTGGAATAACTATCTTACAAGAAATGGTGAAAATATAATTTTTTTTTCTGAATCAAAATGGAATTGTTAGTGGTGTGTTTAGTAGGTATAAATTTTCACTTATGTTACAATTAAATGATGTTTGTCTGATCCAACATCAAAGCTCTGATTTACACAAATTTCTGTTGACATTGGCATTCGCAATGTTTTTTAGTTAGTTTAGTGTAAGACATTAACTGGAAAGGATTCCTGTCTAGCAGAAAAGTGAGAAGGAAGAACTTTTTCTGCTCAGCCACCTGCTTTCGTGCCCAACAAAAGCACAAAAGCACACTTGTGTATTAGAGAGTGCATTTATCTTTGAAATATAATTTCTACTGAAAACCTTCAGACAAACTCATAGTTTATCTTTTGAATACATTTGTGTTACTCATCAGTTTAGAAAATACATTCTCAAATGTTTCTAGTCTATGTTCCATGATTCAGTAACTGTAATGAAGTAATATGTAATGATCTAATTTTATTCTTCTGCTTTTTGGAAATGTGGGTGTAATACTGAGAACATAACATAAGAAGTAACACGTATAAAGTTAGAAATTGCTAGTGGCAGGTGGTAGGTTAGACTCCTGTTAACTCTGAATTAATTATGTAAGGCACAAATTCTGCTAACTGGGAAAAAAGATCAGCTTTCAGATGTTTGCAGTTTTTGTACTGTATTCTGAAAAGAGCTAACAGCAATACCTTTGCTGAGGTTAAGTAACAGTTCCACTGTGAAGCATATAGTCTTTGATATATCTTATTATTTAAGCTGAAATGGTCTATTATATAACTGATATGTCTGGTGATCGTGTTATTTCAGCAAAAGGTCTATAGGCTTACTATTGAGAAGATCTACAAAAAGCTATTATTGGAGGCCTTTGTGGATAAAATGACTGAGAAACTGCAGTAGGTCAGCTCTAGAAATCAGAAATAAATCTGAAAAATTGACAAACTCTACCCAGTACAAACTTGCTGAAGTTATAAGATGTTCAGAATAACTGTTCTGCTGCTGTTAAAGGAAAAAAAAATCCAAGCAGGAAAGATGAATTTAGAATTATTTAGTATCATTTAGAATCATACATTTCTTAGGTTGAAAAAACATCTGTAAGAGCATCTAGTCCAGCCATCAACATAATACAGCCAAGTCCATCACTAAACCATGTCCCTAAATGACGCATCACCTCTTTTGGTGACTCAATCACTTCCCTTAGTTTCCTGTTCTCAAAATTAAAAACCCTTTCCAGAAATTTCCTAATATCCAACCTAAACTCCCCATGAGGCAACTTGAGGCCATTTTTCTCTTGTTTTTCACTAGTTGCCTGGGAAAAGAGACCAAAACCCACCTGGCTACAACCTTCTTTTAGGTAGTTCTAGAGGGCAATAAGCCCTCTCCTCAGTGTTGAAGACAGAGGCAAAAAATGCATTAGACACCCCTGCCTTGTCTGTGCCCCTATTTGTGAGGTGCCCATCCTCATCCTATAATGGGCAGATGTTATTTCTACACTGCCTTTCACCATTATTATATTTGAAAAAATCTTCTTATTGTACCCCACTTTTGTGGCCAGCTTAATGTCCTATTTGAGCTTTTGCTACGTAATTTTTTTCTCTGGGACTGGGCAAAACTTTGAGCTCATCTTGTTTGTTCTTCATGCGGCGTGCATTAGTGTAGAAACATTTCAGGAGTGTAACTTTGTAGACAACACCTTGTGCAGCAGATTGAGATATCCCATTAGTGCTCATTTCCTCAAGATTTGGCACATCATCTTGTTGCTCATCCCTGGCAAGCCTGGTATTTTCCCTTTGCTGCTTCCAAGCTGCCAATGAACTCCGCTGCTCCTGTGCTAGAACTCTTTTCCTCCTCTGAGAAAGGCACATGCTTTCAGTGGATCAATATTGAATAGATCATCCCACGGTCAAAAATCCCAAAGTTTTTTGCCTACACCAGCCTCAGAGCCGCACATTGGCCTGATAGATTTGCTTACTCCTATCAATATTATTCCTAGTTAAAGGATATCTATGCTCCTGATTCTTCAGTCATCTCAGAGCCCAGAATTCTCTTTTGATTTCCCTCAGACCACTCTGTTATATTGATGCTGCTGGCTTGAACAGCCAATAGCAGATAGTAATCAGGGGGCCTTACTTGAGACTGTACAATACAATGTAATGGGATTATAAAATCTACTATGTAATCCCTACCTAGAACTACTCTCTCAAATGAGATTGTGTGTTTACATCCATACTCAGCATGATAGAACAAATATATTAAACAATAGCTCTGATTATCAGTGGTACACAATCATAGTTCATGACTTTCATAATCCAGACCTACTTGAACTGGTAAATGTAGCCTTTTTTGTTCTGTTTTTCCTTGTGTGTACTAATTTCTGCAGCTCCAAGATAAAGCTATGGTCTTGTAAACAATTGTATGCGTGCTTAGCTTTAATGCTAGCCTGTGTTTACATTGGCAAAAGCCCTAATGTACATGAGGTGGATTAAGATAATGCAAATGGATTTTTTAACTGTTTCAATCTATAGTCTTAAACATGTGAACTCCTACACTTCATATAGTCTTGATATCTTTCTAGCGAAAGATGAATTTTTTTCATTAGACTTAGAAATTTCTTCCTTCTTAGCTACTAACAGAAGATAAAACACTATGCATTATAAAATAAAGAAACCATGAGGTACAAAAGCATGTAAAAGCTCTTTCAAAAGGGTGGAATATCAGATATTGCCTGTAACAAGATGACCATATTTAAGAATAAAATGGTGTTTGGCAAATAGGAAGATAGAAAAAAAACATCTAATACTTTTTGAGAAATTTAGAAAGCATTATTTTTAGAATTTCAAGAGCTAAGACTATCTTTAATGAGATATTGAGGAAAAATAAGAGTCATCTTGGGGATAGGTAGGACCTGTGTGTCTTTCAGGAGTCTGCATTAAAAAAAATGGGCATTTGTGGAAACCATGAAAGAAATTACCGTATTAGTCTAGGCAAGACAAAATGAAATAATGAGTGAAGATCTTAGCTGAAGTAGAATTGAAGTATTTCATTATAATGTCTACAATTTTTACATCTGTGAGGAGCTTAGGACCATATTTATATAAGCAGTACCTTTCTATGAAATTAATATTCTGGTTTTGAAACCATGTGCCTTCACAAAATTCCTTCCTATCAGAACTGGTACAAAAGAAATATCTCACTGATACCAAAAATGTTCTTGTTCCTGTTTTAGGTCTCCACACTTAGGGATGTAAAGTGGACTATGAACAATACAAATTTTTCTGATCTTATTTCCTGACATATTCTAATTCTCTGGTGACAGAAGTATATTTAATACATAGCCAAAATCCAGATCCCCATTTTCATTCTTACTGTGTGAGAAGACACTGTTATGTTCGCTGTGTAACATGGGAAGGCCCGTGTAAGCATCCATTATTTTATTGCAGACACTTACTTTATGTGTTACTTTTTACAATGCCAGTACATTTTTTGTTAAACAAGTTAGATAAATATATAACTTTTCCATGAATTAATAATGCAATTATGTTATTAATAATTCAAATGTTGTATCTTCTGAAATGGTCTTAGTTGGAAATGTCATTCTTCTCTTTGGTAATGAACAATTTCATAATTTTGCGTCTTAGGAGGTTGGGAAAAGTTTCAGTGTGGTTGGAATGTACGGTAGATTATATCAATTATACCCAGGTGGTGATTTTGTCTAACATTTTAAGAACACACTGATTATTGATTTCTTGGAAAATGTGTTAGAACATCATCATTCTCACCCACTTACTGTGGGTCCTTTTTTACCAAGTACAAAATAGTCTAATTATTTTTGCATTAAAAAGAGTTGACTTATTTCCATTTTCATTCAGATTAATAAAAAAAAAGCTCACAGTACTAATAAAGCCAATAGAGTCATGCTAATATATCCCAAATATGATCTGACTATACGAATTTTACAATATTTGCTCTTAATTATTCATAGTACATATGCTCTAGTAAAACCTCATGCCAGCCATCACCTTTATCACTCATATTTTATGTTAATAGTAGGTGATTTCATCTTGTGACTCTTCGTAATCAGTCTGGTGAATGACTGGTAGTTTTAAAGCCTAATGATAACATTGGAAAACATTGGATTTCTCTGTCAGGAGCTGTAGTGATAGGACAAGGGGAAATGTGTACAAATTGAAAGAGGAGAAATTTAGCTTAAATATTAGGAAGGAAATTTGTTACTCTAAGGGTGATGAGACACAGGAACCCACTGGCCAGGAAGTTTATGGCTGCTCCTTCCCTGGCAATGTTAAAAGCCAGGTTGGATAAAGCCTTGAACAACCTGGTCTATTGTAAGCTGTCCCTACCCAGGCTGGGGGATTGGGACTAGATGATCTTTAATGTTCTTTCCAGTGCCTTGACATCCTCTGATTCTATGACTCAGGGGGTTTTGCAGTTCAATATGAAGACACATATACCTTTAGCTTGCCACTTTGTTGATTCCTATTTCACGGATGTAAAGATAATAAATGTGGTTTTGTTTGCACTTTTGCCAAATTTTCTAATAGAGAACACATTTGGAATTGATACCACTGACATAATGAAAATTTTCTGCTTTGCTATGGAGCAGTGTTTTTGGCCGCTATCACTGCATGTTGATGAAAAAATCTCTTTATTTTGGGATGTGCATCTCAGGTGATAGGAGCGGGATGTCACACTGATGAAACTCTAGCTCATGTGTTAAATGTAAGTATTACAGCAGTGCAAGCTGGAGCTGAATCAATCCATTTTTTAATGTATGAAGTCATGATTTTGTGCTATGATATTTTTTGGCTTGACTGCTTTATCAGTAGCAAAAAATTATTTTTTTCTCTCATTTAGCTACACTTTTGCCTAATTTTGAGAAATGTCTTGCAAAATTAATTCTAAAAGAATGTATTTAATACTTTTTACACTTGCATAGACCATGTCCTTGTGTAGCTCCTCCCAATTATACCAGCAGTGAGCATAGCCACCACTGAAACCACAGGAAATTGCAACTGAGCTGAAAAAAAGATCAGTCCTTCCAAAGTTGATAATTTAGCATTAAGGGAATTATTTGTTTATTTCGTTTGATTGAAGGATTAGTTGGGAAAAGGATGGAAAAAATTAATGTCAAACTGATTTTTTTTCAACACCTTTCTTCCGTGGAAATAAATCATCAAATATTTTTGTTCAGTCATTTGTTCAAAGCCTGTGACTGTGACACCAAATATACAATTAGTTTTGGTACATTCATGATATAGTTAAGAAATTGAGGACTGGAATTACAAAACTGACAATAGAAACATGAAGATTTCATTGTCCGTTTTATCTAGTAGGCAGCTAGATAGGAGATGGAGTTTCACATTTTCCTTTGCTTAGGATGTTTGAGCCTATGCTTTGCACATGAAAAATATCATCAATATGAGAGACTGTTAGCTGCACTTTCAGATTAAAAATGTAAGTGGCAATGATTGTTTTTTGCCAGAAATTATGGAAAATAGTCTATAATGCAATATTTTTGTTTTGATATCTTTAGAAAGAAAAATTTTAACTCCGTTTTGAAATTAGCTTATCTAAAAATTTGTTTACTAAAGTATATGTGCTATTTAAAATGATTTACCAGTTTCCCATACAGACCAGAACAGTTTTAACAGCAAAAAATGCTCTGTAATTGGTGACTGAAATACATCCATAAGATGGAAATCTCAACTCAGATTCTTTTTCCACTTGCTATTCATGCAATATTTTATATAAAAGGGTATCCTCCATTAATAAGATCTTTTCTGAAAAGGACATTTGTGACATTTAGAAGCAACTGTCCTGATTCTAGAAACTTTTGTTATTATTACAGTGAGTATGCACCATAGTTTATATATTCAGAAGGAGTAGCCAAACATTTAATATTAAATAAAATTATAATATTTACATTTTAAATGAACCGTTTAATGAAAATGTTATAAATTACTGAAACAACACTGAAATGAGTGGTGAGTTATTAATAATTTATTTGACACAACCATAATCAGACATCAAATTGAAAAACTTTTTTTAAATGCAATTAAAAAAATGTACTGTGACAATGAAGTGCATATTTATTTACAATTTTAAAACCTTCCTTCAGAGAAAGATCTGGCCTTTACTTGGTAACTACATTTGCTTTGTATCCTTAATGAAATTGTTTTGCAATGAGTAACATGTTTAACATTTCAAAGTACTATTCCTTAAAAATATATCTGTAAAGAAAACACTTCTTCTGAAAAATATCACTCCTCAGGAATTTGTGGAAGTGGGGTCATGAAAGCTACTGAAGGAAAAATAGACTGGGCAGTCAAAGGAGGAAGAGAGGGATGCAGACAAGTGTGGGAGCAGTGACTGTCCATTTGTGGACACTGAAATTGTAAGGGATCGGCTGCATCAAATGAATGTTGAAAAGTCCCTATGTCCATGCCTTTTTATAAGTCCTTTACAGCATCCCTCAGAAGAAGTTGCCCAACTATGGGATGAGTGAGTTCTCAGTGCGCTGAGGGAAGAACGGGCTGAAGGGCAGAGCTCAAAGGGTTGTGGTAAATGGAGTTATATCTGGCTGGTGATTCATGGATGGTCACCAATGATTTTCCTCAGGTGCAATTCTTGGGCCAGTCCTGTTTGACCTGTTTAACAATGATCTGCAGTGAATCACCTTTAGCAAGTTTCCTGATGATGCCAAACTGAGAGGTGCTGGTAACTCTCTTGAGGGACAGGAGGCTTTACAGTGTCATCTAAACAGATCAGTGCTTTTGGCTGTGGTTAATGGGATGAAATTTGACAAGTCCAAATATCAGATTCTGCATCTAGGATGGAGTAATGTTGGACACAGGCATAAACTTGGAGAGAACTTTCTGGAGAACGGGTCTTTAGAAAGGAACCTGTGGGTGCTGGTCAGCAGCAGCTCAGTGAGTCAGCAGTGTGTGCCCTGGCAGTCCAGAGGTGACTGATCCTGCATCCTGGGGTGCATCAGAAAGGGCATCTCCAGCCAATCAAAGCAGTGATTATCCCACTTTATTCCGTGTTGGTGTGGCCTCACCTTGAGTACTGTGTGAACTTTTGGGCTCCATCGTTCAAGAAGGATGTGAAGGTCTTTCAAAAATGTGCCCAGAGGCAGGCAACAAAGTTGGTGATAGAGTGGGAAGGAATGTCCTGTGAGGAGTAGCTGAGGAATTTGTCTAGTTTGCAGAGAAGGAGAGTGAAAAGTCACCTCATTGCTCTCTACAGCCTCCTCAGGAGGTGAAGGAGAGAGGTAGTTGCTGAGCTCTTCTCCTTGGCAATCGGTGACAGGATGTGTGGGAATGATACAAAACTGGCCAAGGAAAGGTTTAGATTGGGACAGATGGTTGATGCCCCACACTTGTCAGTATTGAAGACACATTTAGATGATGGCCTTAATAAAGTGTTTTAACTTAGTTGACCCTGAAGTGGTCAGGTAGTCAGACTGGATGATCATTTTAAGTCCCTTCCAACTGAAAAACTCAATTCTTTTCTCTTGTATTCCCTGTTTCTTCTGAATTTATGAAAATGTTAAACTCCATGTCTGTGTAAGTTCTGCTGCTACAGACCTTGCTAAAATGTCTGTCCCACTTTCTTCTAGGCCTCCTTCAAAAAAGGCCACAGTGAGGTCTCCATGGAGCCTACTCCAGGCCAAACAATCTCAACACTCTCAGCCTGTCCTCACAGGAGAGGCGCTTCAGGCCTCTGATAGTTTTTATGGTCTTCTTTTAGACCCACTTCAAAAGTTCCATGTCTTGCACTGAGATCTCCACAGCTGGATGCAGTACTCCATAAAAAAGTCATTACCATTATAAGTTAGTAATTTACTACTACATAAGTCATCATAAACTAGTCATTATTCTTTATAATACAGTCAAAACCTGATATATTAAATTTGCACTATTCCTTAGCTTCTATCATTAACCCATTTTCTGAACTGCAGAATGTGAGAAAATCTGAGATTTTGCTTCATGAAAGATGTGCTATTTCAAGTTATGAATTTAGTGGTCCCTAGAATCAAAACATTTTTAAGAAAACACAGTTTTGAAATTTCAGTTCCCAATAATAGGCTGGTAGTACACTAATTCATGTAAATAGAAAAATGTGGATAGAAGGAGAGAGTTAAATTTATTTAAATTTTGAATTCAATATCCTTTCACACTCTGATTTTCACCTCCAGCCAAATTAATTTCTCTTTGATTAAACTGGTGCTGTCTTTTGCATTGATTATTGACAGAGTGAGGAATTAAATACATGTGAACTAAATAAGAAAATCCATTCAACAAAATTAATAACCGTTTGCTGTGTTTAAGTCCTATAAAATACCTCTGCTATGTTTATTTATGTAATTTCATTTATTTGTTATTTGTGGGATTTTGTACTGCATTTTTATTCTCAACTGCTTCTGTACCAGCTTCTGCTGCTTCTGGAAATTTCCTGGGTTATCATTTCACAAGTAGTAGCTACCCAAGGGAAAGACTTAGATCAAATCTTCTCTACAAATTGTCCTCTGTTTCTAGTATTCTACTATTCTACTATTCTAGTGTTCTTTATTTGCCCACTTGTGACATTTAAACCTTCAGCTATTTTCTTTTTGTGTGCATGGATGTATTCCTTTATCTTGTAGATTGTTAGGGGTTTTTTTTACATTGCTGTAAAATATCACAGTGTTTCTGATTCCTGAGTGAGTGGGATTGAAAAATCTATGTAAACCTTGCCTTTGGCAAAAGTTTCCATAATCTCTTAGAACTGAACTTACCTCTCAGACCTAAGCCTGTGTTTTATTAGATATATTTGACTTTATTTTACTGGAACCATGAATGCATGAATAATTCAGTCTTGACTGAGAAGATGTAAAATAAAAAAAAACTATTGAACAAAGCAATCTTAAGTAATCAAGATACTATAAAAGCTTTCTGGGTTAGCGGTCCATTTAGCACAGTATCCTGCCTCTGACAGTAGGGATGACGGTGTCAGTAAGGTAACTTGGGCACCTTTTGCTCCTATAATGCTTTCCCAGCATAACTGCTGCATTAGGGTTTTAAGGGTTTGTCACATTACCCTAGTCTTTAAAATACCACTTTATGAATCTATTGTCTTTAACTTTGGCCATTTCTGAACTTGTGACTACTCTTCCGTGGCAACAAGTTCCGAAAGTTCATTACCTGCATTTTAAAGAAATACTTTCTATCTCTTTCAAACTAGCCTCTCTTCGGAGTTTCATTTGTTGTCTTCAATTACAATGTTGTTGAATTTGCTAAACAACAGGTTAGTGTTTATTTTATGTTACATTTTATTACACAGTAGAACTCAGTGTTGTCTTCTGACTTTGGGATTTCACTGAACACTCCTATGTCTTTGATAGAAATACTGCATACAATAAAAAAGCAAACAAAATGATTTAACAATCCTAGTTTTCTTGGAGCAAAATACATTAGCTTCCTTATTCATAAACCTTGAGTGTATCTTTCTGCAGTTCCCAGTCAATAGATCAAAGGATGTGAGCCTCTCTGTTCCTCCTTGTAAAGTACTTACACTGAACAATCAATCTACTAGTTTGTTTCTGTTCCTGACTTAACTCTGCTTGGACTATAAGATGTGTGTTTTTATACTTCAAGGCCAGAACTTCTTCAAAATACGGGCACATTAAGATTTAATGAGTGGCACGATGTCATCCTCTCTTCTATTCATAATACATATCCAAAAGTGTTGAACATTTCATTCTCTTTTTCAGCTGTCATTTTTCCTGTGATCTAAAACCACCAATATTAACTAAAACATTTGTTTTCCTTAGTTTTAACCACAAGTATGCATAGGCAGAGTTCAGGTAATTTTTCTGTAGTGTATTGCTGTACCTTTCTCTACACTAAAGCTCATCTTTCATCTTTCTGCCCAGGTTTTTCTAAGTTTTCATAGAATTTCTCGTAGGAGTTGGTGTTTTGTGACCTTTTTAGTTTCCAGTGCCAGCAGCTTGGCTCCATTAATATTAAAGTATAGACTGATGTCCATGTTTCTTCTGTCTCAAAATGTTCCTTAGTTCCAGTTTGCAAAATTCTTCCTCTCTACACTACGCTGTCATCCCCATAGTGTGACAATAAATCCCTACCTGCGTCTCAGGTTTGGTATATCAACCTGGCAGTTTTCCATGGAGAACTTGGATTTGATTTTCCCTGCTGTGAAGCCACGAACAATCCACCAGGGCATTGCTCTTGCATTTTTCTACATCCCTGATAGCAACACGAAGTACACCAACTGGTTCCTCCCTTTCACCTCCCAGCTCTCTTGACATATTAGGAGACCAGTGTAATATTTACCCCAGCAGACAAGGTAACTCGTGATCTCTCATATGTCACAAAAGTAATTACCTTGGTTTATAACAGTTAAATCTTTCCACTGCCACTGTGTGTCTGTTTTTATTTCTCCAAAGTGTGCCTCTATGGAGGGAATATCCTGCAAGAAAGCAAAGAAAATAAATCTCAGTGTCAGGGCATGTCCTGACCACTGGGTTGATCTCTTTTTCTTAGCTAGGTACTAAGACTCCTGTACTGTGTGGTAGGAACTTTGGTCCACTGATGCTGTAGAAGGGAAATTTTTCTACCATATGCCTGCAAACCTCAGCTATTGACCTTTAGGATTTTCTTAGCTGCTCCAGGGAGGAAAAATAGCAACAGGTGTTGTCTAGTAATCATGGTTAAGATGTTGGGTCTTTATATGGTCCTCTTGCTGTACATTAGCAAAAACTTATCAATGGATTAATGAACTTGTGTAATCAACACTGGATATTGCTTAATACTAGCAAATGGAGTGGGAAATGACAGATAATGGACCCTGACAAAGTGATGTGGAATGCTCGAGAAATTGCCATAGGCTAAAATATGACAATGTAAATACTGTTCAAGCACACCTTTCTTTGTCTGAGCTAGTCAGCCTTGAATCCTTTAATGTTTTGGGGAAGTAGGAATTTCTGTGAGTTCTCATTTTACTGAAACGTCTAAAGAATCCTAGAACTATCAAGTTCTCTTAGTTTGATAGAAAATCTAGACAAACTAGCTCAAGCTTAGTTATTGAAGGTATTTAAAGTTAAATAAGTGCAAAAATGCCCAGTTAACATGGAGAGGAGAATTTCAATAGGCTTTAGCATGCACTGGTCCAAACCTAATTTGGGTAACAGGTGTATTTTCACTTGAATGACTGAAGTACAATATTTTTCACTTCAAAAATTGCTGAAGAAATTCAAACCCTATTTATAAATACCTTGGAAATATCCAACAGCCCGCAGTATTTATCCTTTAACAGTTTTGATGAGTTATTTAAAAAAAATTATTATTTCCTAATAGATTACATTTTACTAGATCTCAAGCAATGTATGAGTAACACTGATCCCCAGCCTGATCTTTTTTAACTAATCAAGCCCATAGTTTTTCTTTTTCCATGGCTTTTCTAGAACTTTACAGCTCAGCTTTCCACACTTTCAGAAATTTTGTTATGACCTAGATGATAACCAAATTAAATAATTTAATAATTTGACTAGGACAACTGCTTGCCTCTCCATATTTACTTGTTGTACTTAGAAGGATGTACAGTTTTGAAAGGGTTTAGAAAATTACCATTTGAGATGCCAAAAGAAAAAAAATGTTTAAAAGTTTAAAATGGCTCTCTTTCACAACCAAATTTATGATTATGTGGGATACTAAAAGCCTCAAAAACATAAGTCTTTCAGCATAGCTTACATTTTCTACTCTGAATTTCTTTTTCCTTCTCTTATAGAAAGTATTTCTTCTGAAAATTTTATTTATATATGTTCAACTAGTTAAATATATCCTTCTGTGTCTTTGCTCCTGGGTCTTGATTACTTTTATGGTTCATTGAGGGAAATGGGTACTTCTGTCACTTTTTGTCCCATGGGAAAGTCTACAGATCCCAGAGGCGCATTGATTAGAAGATAGCATGATTGCATATCTGAATGAGAATATAGAAGTTACCTCTTACCATACCTGTATACATATCTTCCAAGATGATACATTTTAGTAATAAAGTTCTCAGTTGGTATTTACTGTTTTAAACAAAAAAACAAAAAAACAAAAAACACCAAAAAAAAAAACAAAAAAAAACCCAAAAAAACCCCAAAACAACAACAACAACAAAAAAGTAATCAGTACTGTGTGTAATACAGAGGTTACGAAATATTTAATAATTAGAAACTTAGAATACAATGGTGACTGAAAGGTGTATAGGGCACTGTTGCAAGTGTTGCATAGTAACATTCCTTCTACCAAAATCTTTCATTAAATTACTAGAAGAAACATTGTAATAATCTTTCTACGTTTTTGACTTTGGTGGTGTATTCTCAGCTTGTGTATTGCACCAGGTTCTTGGTATTCAAAAGATGATAGTATCTATAAGAGTCTAGTGAAGCTAACAAGTATGATAAAGATTTCAGGGAACATTTCCTGAAAAGACATATTGAGACACTTGTCCTTGTTCGCTCAGAAGGAAGTGACTGAGAAAATAGATCATAAGAGTCCTCAAATATACAAAAAAAGACTGTAGCAAAATGAAAATTGCTTTCTGTTGCACATGGAAGCAGTAATTAATGTGGATTTCCAGATTTCATAAAGTGTCATCTTTTGTTGAGATTTACTATAAGAAATATATATTTTTTTCTTTTTTTCAATGAGGTTGGTAGAATACTGACACAGGTTAATGCTGGATGCCCCATCCCCAAAAACATTCAAGGTCATGTTGGACAGTATCTGGATGAAGATGCCCCTGCTCATTACATGGGATTCAGACTAAATGGCCTTTAAAAAATCCCTTCCAACCCAAGCCATTCTATGGCTCTGTGAGTTTAAGAGGCAAAATCCACAAATGAACAAACAGACCAAAAAAAAAAAAATTACACATATACATGAAAAATAAAACAAAAATCAAATAAGCAAAAATCTAGAACCAAACCCTGCAACAATTTAGGTTTTACAGGGAAGAGAAAATCTTCTCAGCCAAACAGTATCCAAGTTATCCATATTATTCAAAAGGGTTTGGAACCCAGATAAAACCAACACACAAGCTCAAAGTGGTGCTAGTGGGGGAACCACAAGCAAGTTACCTAGATGGATTTGTTTATCCTGGAGAAAAGCAAGCTGATGAGAGACCTTGTCACTCTCTCCAACTACCTGAAAGAAGGTTCTAGCACGTGTGAGTCAGTCTCTTCTTCCAAGTAACAAAAAATAGAACAAAAGTAAATGGCCTCAAGTTGCACTAAGGGAGGTTTAGATTGGACATTAAGAGAAATCTCCTCACTGAAAGGGACACCAAGCAGTAAGTCGGTATCATTGGATGTATTTTAAAAACATGTAGATATGGTACTTGGGTACATGGTATAGTGGTGGACTTGGCAGTGCTGGCTTCATGATTGAACATGATATTCTTAGAGTTCTTTTCCAACCAAAATGGTTCTGTGATTTCAAAACTTGAAGAATAAAGGAGCAGCTAAGAGGCATTCTGCTACAAATGGGTTAAGAAAACCCATAGTTGCAATGGGGAAACTATGAAGAACAGATGCCTTGCACTGAAAGTGGCATGTTCTTTGTGAAGTTTTTTCAACTGACATTTAGATAAACTTTTTTAAAATTCATTAATAAATATGACTAATGTTGGCATTGATAAGAAAAACAGACTAAGAACAACATTCACAAACAAATTTGAGAATAACACATTAAGATTCTAAAAGAGTTACAGAAAATAGAATAGGAAGTAGATTAATGAATTTAATTAATTAAAAAGTACATTATTTTTTGTATGCAGTTTACGTAGCTTAATAGTAGGGGTACTTTTTGCAGTGATGAGTGAGGCAACACATGAAATGGCAGCATTAGAAATGAGAAACAGGCTAGTCACATGTGTAATGTCATAGCTCCTCCAAGCTTATCTGAGCTGTCAAATGCAGGAGAAATTTACTTGGAACAAGCATCTAAACTGCTCATAGTATGGGTGCTATCTCTATACTCAAGGTTTTCCTGTAGAAGCTCAGTTCTGCTGCTGAACAGACTCTTAAGCCCACCAGCCTACAGTGTTGCACTTCTTGCCATATACCAATAAAGGCAAGATAAGCAGGGAAATTTAAGATAATTTATGACTCTATCGAGTGTATTTCTATTTCAGTTCTATGATATGGCCATAGAAATATTTGAATAGATAGCTTTGAAGAAAAACTAGTGTATTCTGTCAACAGACATTTTAAAAATAGTTCATATATCTATGTTTGTTTCTGTTTTCTCAGTGATGCTTTGTATTCACAGTAATAAAATAACTTTTCCTTCAGCATGGTGGAAAAATGAAAGATCCATCAAGTAGTTTTACACCATGACATTGTTGATTTTTTGATTATTTACTAGACCAGTATCTACCAGAAATAACAACACAAAAGTAAAAACCCTGGTGTTTTAATACTGAGTTGTTTCTCCTTTACATCAAGGGAGAGTATTTTGACTTATTCCCTGATTTCTAGTGTACATCCCTGTGTGTAAAAAATTCATTCTCATCCGTGAATCTGTCAGGTTGCCAGTTCTCAAAAAGATGGTGCTTTATGTGACTAGGAAAAGTGTTTTCTTAAGATAAAGATTCCCACTGTGTCTTCACAGTGGGACACATGGAACAGGAACTTCTATGCTACTTATCATAGCGTAGAAAATTAGAGGAAAATAAATAAACAAAAGGAAACAACCACAACGAAAATCAAACAACGAACAACAAACAAGTTTTGGGGCATTGGGTCTCAGTAAACAAGATCAGCACAGCACAGTGTTTGTCTACACAGAAAACAGCCTGACATGAATGTGACTTTCAAGCTATTTGTACTAAGAATAAATTTACTGCCAACTGTTGATGTGGGTGGCATCCACTTCACAGTTAAGCAATCAATCACATAGACTTTTCATACGCCTTGTTTTTGCATACCTGCAGATGTTCACATAGAAAACGCAAAGATGTAAGAATTTTAATCCTAATTCAGTTTTTCACAGTTGCCATTTCACACTTCTAATAGAGTTTATAGAGGGTACTTCTTAAAAGTATCAAAAGGAAGGAAACGAAGTATGTTGAGACTTCTGTCTAAATATATATGTTTGTAAAGAATGGATACAATGGCTCAAAATAGGATGGAATGTAATCACAGGATTTTCAGGCAGGAGTGATTGGGACTAAAGTGAATGAACAGAGCTTGTGTATAAATCGAAATGCATTACTTGTTTTACTGATTTATTCAGAATAGTAATCACCATTTTTGACAGAACATAAAAAATCTTACAAAAAAAAAAGCATAGCAGTATTTCCCTCTTTGTTCCACTGCAGCAAATCCCCTTTGAATATATAAATATTCGCTACTGTGAAAAAATCAAATCCATCCTTGGAGCTTGGGAATACTCTCTGTCATTCAGAAGCATCATTTTCTGCCAGACACCTGAAATTGTGTCAAAGCTCTTTTATCTAGGATGGTGGTCACAGTAATATGGGGCCTCCGGGATAGAAGAAAGGAGAATGAAGGAGGAATTACAGAGCTCCATAAACCATTGCTTATTTTTGAAGTAAGCAAAAAATTTCACTTTTATACTTCCTTTGGATACGGTCTTCTTTTTTTCTCCCCTGTGACATTTTTCAAGACTATCCAATGTTTTCAGAATTTTTAAGTTGTATTGGCTC
>VXBU01019348.1:74585-87769 GCA_013400315.1 Bombycilla garrulus
CTTTTCTGTGTTTTTCTGTCTGCTAAATTTCTACCTATTTGAATGTATTTTTGAGCTGTATCAGGATATTTAGCATATTTATTATATTAGAAATAATTTTACTTTCATAGTTTAGAGAATCCAAGTGAGGCAGCTGTCCCTTTAAAATGAATCAAAGGTAGACTGGTTTACCTCCTTATATAACAATGAATTTAAACATATACAGTGGGAGTGGATCATTAAAGCTATATATATATGTATAAAACACAGAGATCCAGGAGAAGAAATGAATCCATATTCTATTCCTTGCCCTGCCTACCAAGATAAGGTATGGAGCAGTGGTATTTTTTTCTCTTTATTTAATAGAAAGTGAAGATTGAAAAATATCATTAATTAAACCTGTCAATGGCAATCTCCTAAGTGTTATTACATAGAAATGGCTGCAATAAAATGGTTTCTGGCAAGAGTTAAACATGTATGCCCTGTTTGGAAGAAAGGAAAGCAAAGAAGTCAATGCTCAAATATTTTCTGTTTTGCATAACAGAATATTAGTCTTCATGGTGTAAATTAGAAATCAATGTCTTAAATAAGTTAACACCCAAGGAAAGTTTATGTCAAGTGGCTTTGCAGCATTTTATATGCATCAGCAAAAACACATTTGGTTCATGTAGCTTTCTGTCAAGATCTCCTATTGAAAATTACCAGTTTTTAACTTCAGATGTTCATTCAAATTATCACGTTATCTTAGATAATTCAGCAAGATAAAATGGTAAATAAAAGCAGATATTCTTCAAGATGATCTATACCTGTGTTGTGAGGAGTCACAGCTAAAAATTAAAATTATCTGCTTCAGTTCCATTCAGAAACAAGTGAAAAACAAAGAAACCTTCCAACAAAATTGAAAGTTAAATAGAAGTAGAATCATGTTCAAAATTTGAAGCTAATCACCTAACACAAACCTCCACTCAGAGTCCAGTAAAGTTCTTTAACTGGCTTTTAGACAGTTTTCTTTAAAAACATAATAACAATCTGCTTCTGCTTACTCTAAGAACAACAATATTTCCAAACTAATAGAGGAAAGGGACAAAAGATAATCCACTCAGTGTGTTTTGCACTGTGAAGCTTAGATAGTCTGTCAGGTGAATTTTGACAAAGTGCTGTGAAAGACGAATCAGACTTAGTAGTATCTACTTGATACGAATATGATTGCTCACATCTGCAATGCCAAAGCAGAAAAAATCCAGAGATACTGAATATAGTAATGAAATGGCTGTGAAGATTTGTTTACTTGAAAAGGCACTGTGTGGGTTGACTTTTTCTTTAAATCCATTTTGATGCAGGGTCAATTCTACTGTTTAAATTATATGTAGCAATAAGGCATCTAGGGAAAGATATTTTACATAGAAATTACACCTCTTTTGAATATTCCCTTGTGGGTTCCTGAACCAGAATTTCAATTACATCTTGGCTTGTCCTAGCATGCCATTCAAAACCTTTTTGAAAGGCTTACAGAAGAAAACTGACCTGTTTCCTTATTCTGTGAACAAGTAGAGAAAGGGTCAATTTACCTACATTCTAATCCTAAATGGAAGAAATTACTTCCATTGAAATCTGGTATAATTTGTTGCAGGCTGCCTTTCAGCACTTTCTGAAGATGATAGAAGACATTAATTGATTTTGTTAGTTCAGTGACACTAGGTTAAGTGATTTTCTCAATCGCACAGCTTGGCTTTGAGACTTGTTTTAATTTTTCTTTTTGATTTGAAAAGTTTTTGTCAAATATGTGGGAGGCACTTGATGGGAGAAACATAGCATGCAACACATAATTAGTATGATGAATGTATCTGCCGTTGTCTACCTTTGGTTAACTTACTAGATTTTAGAGTAAGGGCATTGGTGGCTTAGGAGGAAAAGCAGAGGAAAAATGAGAGAGAAGAAAAGGAGTAAATAAAAGTTTTCTTCAGTGCTAAAGGTTAGTTGGAAACTATCACTAAGGTATTAGAAAATAAAAGCCATTTTTTTCTAAGTAAAGTTACTGTCAGTATTGTTTAGCAACTAGTAGCTGATATTGCATATTGTCCAAATGATGTTCATATAAGATCCAATACCTGTTTAAGATGCTACGTATTCTGTAAATAAAGACTAAATTTTTCTCTTTCAAAAATTCAGTTCAGCACCTTGTGGTCTAGTGGAGAGTGAATAAATTTATCTGTTCCTCACCAATCCTTTTCCATTTCTCCTTTTCTCTGACAAACATAAAATAGCTAATCTGTACAGAGCAGAGATCTGTGACTTAATCTGGCTGGTTTAAAAGATCAGCCTCTTTTGCTGTGTGGTTTGAAAGTTATCCACTACCTATAGTTTCATCATCCCTGCCCCTATAATGAATGAAAAAGAAAACATATTCTGTAGATGTGGGGTGGGGAGGTACAGGGGGGAAGGAGAGGGGTGGAATGGAGAACAAGACATCCATTTTCCTGTTATCATTCCTCCAGATTCTAATAAATAACATGGGAGCATTTCTAATAACAAAAAATAAAAAGAAAATAAATCTTGATAATTTTGACTAAGTACACATATATCACTAAAGAAAGTTAAAATAAAGCCAAATATTGCTGAAATTAGACTTATATAATGGAATAAACAAGACAAAATGGCTTTGCAAGTCTGTTCCCTCCCGCTTGAAACCTGTACATGGCTTAATTTCCACAGACCGTATTTAAGTTGATCAGAGAAGAGTCTTTTCTTTTGCAATTGTAAAGCACTTGTCCATTTCTGCAGTAAGCAGTAAGCTTATGCGGACCTTGAATTTTCATTTTGTTTCATTTTTTTCCAGACTTACATAGCTGTAAGTGAACTTATGCTGAATTTATTCCTGATAGAATCACTTTGAAGGGTATTGTGCCAGCTTGGTTTTAACTGTGTCTTGGACCTCTGACTTTGAAGTGCATTTGTTATCAGAGATAGTAGTAGGATCTAGCTGCAAAGCTAAGTTCTGGTTATAAATTTATATTTCTCCTATAATGCATGTTCAATTGCAACTTATGTTTCACCTCTAGTAAGAAAAATATTTGGTACTGACAGTGTATTCCTAGCTGGGGGTGCTGGTGGATGAAGGTCTGGACATGAGCTGGCAGTGTGCCCTTGCAGCCCCAAAAAGCTGGACATCTTTGTCCAGCAGGTGAAGGGAGTTGACAGTGTTCTTCTGCTCTGTTCTGGTGAGACTCTAGCTGCTGTACTGCATCCAACTCTGGCATCTCCAGCACAAGAAGGATATGGACCTGTTAGGATGAGTCCAATGGAGCACCATCAAGATGATCAGAGGGCTGGAGCAACTCTCCTGTGAGGAAAGGCTGAGATAGGGCTGTTTAGCCTGGAAAAGAGAAGACTCTGAGGCAACCTTACAACAACCTTCCAGTACATTAACAAGCTGATAAGAAAGAGGGAGAGAAACCTCTTTGTAGAATCTCTTGCAATACAACAAGTGACAATGATTTTAAACTGAAAGGGGGTAGATATGGGCTGGATATAAGGAAGAAATTTTGTACAGTGAAAGTGGGGAAACACTGGAAAGTGTTACCCAGAGGCGTGGGGAATGCTCCGCCTCTGGAAACATTAATGGTCAGTGTGGATATGGCTTTGAACAGACTAATCTATGTTAAAATCTCCTGCTGTTTGCAGAGAGGTTGGACTACATGATTTTTAAATGTCTCTTCCAACCCAAATATTTTGATGACTCTACTGTTTTAACAAACCATTTAAAAGCTAAGCAAAACTGGCAATCAGGACACTTCAGTGTCAGAGATGACTTATTAAAAAATATTGTGGTTGATAACAAAAATTATTATAATTGTAAGATGGGGAAGGGTGAGTAGAAGTGGAAGTGATAGGAGTGACAAATCAAAGCAAATATGTCAGCACAGATAAAATCACCTGTTGTTATGCAGTAGGAGATTTAGCTGCAATCTGTAAAGAGTTTATATAAGCATAGCTCCTTCTCAGGACACAACTCAAGAAGGAAGTATGACAGATTGCTATGGGCTATGTTATCAAAGGCTTTTAACAAAAAAAATAACTTGAACAATATAAAATTATTCTACCACATTCTAGGCAGTCAGCCTGAAAGACAGGCATGATGATTGAACAGTTTTTCAGGGCAGCATGCTATATTCTGTACTAGATATTAAAAAATCTTTTACAGCTTCCAACAGTCACCCCTGGAAGGATGTTGCAATAGTCAAGCATTTTAGTTACACACACATGTTTGGGTTTTTTTTTTTTTCCCACAAAGTCATCAAGACATAAAAATAAGAATTTTGTGAAAGGAAAAAAATCTCTTTCAAGCTTTTGGATATATACAATTTTCCATCACAGTTGACAATGATTATGTTAGAAGATATATGTTTGGGGTTTTTTTTTAAAGCCTGGGATAACTGAAATCAAAACATTTCATACAGGTACAGAGTCACAGAATCGCTGAATAAATTAGGTTTGAAAAACCCTTTGAGATGATTGAGTCCAACCAATGACCTAACACTATCTTGTCCACTAGAAAATGGCACTGACTGCCATGTCTAGTCTTTTCCTAAACACCTCCAGGGACAGAGACTTCACCACCTCCCTGGGCAGCCCACTCCAATGTTCAATCATTCTTTCTGTGAATAGGTTGTTTTTATTTGGGTTTTTTTAAAGTTCTTTATAATATTTTTTTAATGTTGTAAAGTGGGAGTCCAATTAAAAAAAAAAATCTTAAAATTAACATCTTCAATATTAGTAATCTTTAGTCATTTTTTTTCCCATAAAGAATGATGAAGCTGCTTTATTGTCATCCTGACTGTGCATGGGAAAATATTTTGCTGTTTCAAACTTTGATAGGCATTAAAATATACTTGATATATATCAGACAGGACATCAAGAATCTTAGAAAGACACTTTTTTTCTATGTTTCTTCAATGTCCACGAAGGATTAATTGTCAGTAACTGAAGTATGGATAATTGATGTCTTAGCAACATCTGACATATCTAGCTAATGACTTAATGCAAACATACTTGCATAGCTGAGAACTAATATAAAGGTTTTATGAGAAAGGAAGATTGAAAGTCTTCTAAATCTGGGAGTAAACTTTTTTTTTCTCCTACTGAGCAGAAAATAATTAAATTTAATAGAAGGAAACTCCACTTGCATTTTGTAATTGTGGTTTAAGGAAGAACCTGCTTTCAGGTAGTTGTAGATAGAGATAAGGTCTCCCCTGGGACTCTTCTCCAGGCTGAAAAACCCCAGATGCCTCAGGTGCTCCTCATATGAGTCATTCTCCAGACCCTTCACCAGCTCTGCTGCTCTTCTCTGGACAGGCTCCAAGACCTCAATGTCCTTCTCGCTGTGAGGGGCCCCGAATTGGACATAGGATTTGATATGTGGCCTCACCAGCGCTGAGTATGGGGGAACAGTCAATGCTGTGGTCCTGCTGGCCACACTATTGCTGATACAGGCCAGGATGACATTGGCCTTCTTGGCCACCTGGGCACATCTGGCTCATGTTCAGCTGCTGTTGACCAACACCCTCAGGGACTTTTCCCACAGGAAGTAGAAACCGTAATATAAAACAAAGGAGCAAAGGCTACAGACACTAAAAAACGTTTTTTTCCTTCTTTAACTTTTAAGGATTTGTTTTGGATGTCATAAATTATGGTCTCTGCCTAACATTTCAGTGTTTTGACTGGTATGATATCTCTTGCAAAATAAGAATTAGGATATTTTGCACATGACTTATTAGGTCTTCAGAAATTTGGAGGAATCCATAAATTGCCTAGTGTTAAAGCACCTTAAGTAGGTGTTCTCTCTGAGAAAGCTTCAGAGGAGTAATGCCTTTGGGGATTTTTTACTACTCATCATTTTGGATATACACAAAGCTGAATGCTGCTGCTTTGTTTCTTCGTAGGTGTATATGTCAAGATATTTCACTTCTTTTTCATGCTTTAAATCCCTGCAGAGGTGAATGGAGATAATGGCACAAAGCCATAATTATGCATGAAACAATTGCCATTTTTAGTTGACTTTCTTATTCATTTATTCATGGAAAGTAGCCAGATGGTTTATACCTCTTGCATTAAGGGTATAGAAATGTAGCATAAAATAAAACCCTCGGGGATCAGAGGAGCTGTATGAAGCTAGGCTAAGTTTCTGATAATAGCCAATTTAGCATTGTAAATGTCCTGGAGTTCAGTCAGAGCTTTCACAAACACAGATTCACAAATACCAGTTTTGTCACTATATGTGGTTGTGTACAATAAGAACTTGTGCAATCACTGATTCACAAATGGTGGAGTTTGTCAATCTGATGCCATAGGTCTGTCCAAGTTCAATGAGAACTTATAGAATCCAGGTTCACAAATGCTGCAGTTTATTGAAGCAGCAGAATGACAGATTGAGGGTTGCTGGTAATAAATGCACTAACTGCAGAGTGTTATATGTTTTGAGGCAAAATATAGTAACAGATCTTTTGGCATCTCTTTTCATTTGCATTCTTAGGAGTGTGACAGTCAATACATAAATATGAGGCTTAACGAGGGTCTTTGTTACTTGCTTATTTACTTTTAGTCAGAATTTATAGTCCATACAAAGGTAAAAAAAAAACACACTGGTCCTCATCTGCCTGCTGAGGAAGCAATAAAGGCTGTTTGACCTTCTCCAGACTGTTTTTGTGAGCATTCTTATCTCCTGGAAGGACCAGATTTATAAGTCTTGTTGTGCCCAGTGAGGGGGGAGTGAGGCTGGTGGCTGGTATGGACATGTGGGTGCACTGCTGTGCCTCACTGAGAGCTTTGAGGCCTCCTCTTCACCCCAGACATCCTTCCAACCTTAGCCTGGTCTGAGCCTAGTGTGAGATCACTGGGGGGCCCAGCTCATGTTTTTCTCCAGAAGCCTCATCAGTTCTTCACTGACTTATAGCAATTCCACAGCAATTCTGACAGTTTAACACAAAACCAGAGAAAACATATCATTTAGACTTGAAAAATGTGATGATTCCTCCTTTACTTCCCTTCAAAATTCCTTCTGAAGTAATTTCATTTAACCAGAATTTGATTCCATTCTTTAGGCTTTGCAAATACTCTATTGTTTTCAGGCAATATTATGCCAGCTGATCAGGAAATACATATACTAAACACAAACTTTGCATTGAAGTAGAGGATTATAAGTGATGACTGAAAACCCGTTTTCCTTCCGGTGTTTGGCTGTTTGACGGGTTTGCAGCTGTGTGTACTTTGAATTATTTCTGCATTACTATAAGCATCTCAGCCTTGTAAGTGGGGAATGCACCTAATGGTCTGGAAAATTATTTCAATGTTGCTCAAAAGCTGTGTGTGATGCTGTAAACTCTTGTCAGTTAACACAGCTATGAATGGGGTGCAATACAGTTATAGATAGTTCATTGTAAAATAAGGTATAAAAGTAGCTCTTCTTCTCATTAAATAACTTTTTAAAAAGAGGGTAGTACTATCCAATGGTGGTATGCTTATACATAGATTTTTAGCAAGATATTTATCTTAAACTTGGGCTCTGCTTATAATGGTCTTTCTGGATCTCTTTTTAAATAAAAAATGAAAATAAATCATTAAACAAAAAACCCCACAAAATAAGTTTATAGTCAGCAATGTGTATTTTAACCCATCTGTATCTCACTGAATTTCAGTTTCAAGGAAAATAGAACAGGAAGCAATGAACTTGCACTGTAACTAGACAGGTTAAGGCTAGTCATTAGGAAAAATTATAATGAGATTTTTAAAGCACTAGAATGCATTGCCTGATAAGAAATGCCAATTTTCCTAAAAGATGTCTTTAAAACATGTTAGATCAACATGTGCCAGTAATGGTTCAAACACAGTTTATCCTTCCATAGGAGAGAAAGTCCTGTTTCTCTGTGATTCTTTAATTTTATACTTGGGAAGATACATTTACAGAAGTAAGATTTATTGCTTTAAACTGATATCCTTGTAGATTGTATTCATGTAGAAATTAAAGATTCATTCAGGCTGATAAATATGTTGGAGAGGGAATGCTAGAGACTATAATAATTTCATTGCTTCCATGCTTATTTCTCCTCCCAGAGGAAAAGTGAAACATTTTGTTTGGGATTTCTTTTCTGGGGAAATGTAACTGTTTCATTAAAAATGTGAAATTCAAACTTTTCTATTTTTTTAAGTCTATAACATATCAGACAAAAATCAACCGGGAGCTATTGAGGAGGCTAATGATTATTCTCTCAAAAGAAAGAAGATACTTGTTCCTGAGCTATCATTGAATGAATGGGCTGAATCGCTTTCTGGGAAAAGTAGGTTGAGAACAAAACACAGATATACTAGGAGACAGTAAACACAGATCTCAGTGGCAGAAGAAGTCTGCTGTTTCTGTCTGTTACTTTCAGAAGTATATATTCATTTGTATTAGGCACCTACATATAAAAACTACAGTTGCTCTGTGCATTGTCAGTAAGTTCTTTACTTTCAGGATGCTCCAAACCATGGAGCATCTAAAGATTCAATGTATAGTGGAAGATCTCTTTGCACCTGGATGTATGACACTGGCTATGTAAGTACTTATGATCTCTTTAGTACATCAATAGTAAATCTAAACTGGGATATATTTCACTGGGAGCATCAGCTAGTTAGATTTGCTGTGTATGGGGAAAATGCACAGAATTCTTAAAGCCTGTCAGAATAAAGCTTTGGACAAGTTGTACAGAACGAGCCTTGAAAAAGATCCCAGGATGGATAGAAACACTTGCTAGAAATTGGTTCTTCTTTTTTTTACATCTAAGTTTTTAGTATAGTTTTACACCATTGTTTACAGTGTAAGATTCTAATTTATGTAAATTTGAACATTAGAGGCTAGATTTTCACATCATAAATGTATCCTTTTCATAACCTTTGTTTCCCCAGTTCATAAAGAGGGAGGAAAGAATTTAACATTACGCAGGTACACACATGTGCATATACAGCATGAAAGGACCATGGAATATTCTTTTATTTTCTTTACCTCTTCTTTTTTTATTTGAGTCCTTGTTGGATAAGTCACTGACAACTCTAGCATTTCTATGCTACAGCCAATATTCTTTTTGACCATAAATCTCTATAAATCATTTTATTGTCCAAAAACAGAGAAGTGGGAACATCACCATGCTGCAAACTAAGATAGGTAGCCACAGAAAAAAAAACAAGGAAGAAGAAAAAGTGGTCCTTTTAACAATGCAGAAATACTCACAGTTGATGATGTAGTGCAGTGTTTAAATAACCTTAATAAGAGTTCTTATGTGAAAAAAATCTATACTAAAGTGTTTAGAATATTTCAGAGGATTTCTTGAAATGCAGTGTGTTCCTGAACAAGCGCATTTCAAGTGACACTTGAGAATTGTTCAGTGTAAAGTTGAAGGATGCTGAAAGTTCATGGAAATTCGTGGGCATTTTCATAAGCACTTTTAGAATATCAGACATCATCATTTGATTTGTATTGCTCATTAAAATATCTGTATAGTATATTGATATATTTGTTTGTTTTCCATTTTACACCATATTTTGCACCATAAAAGAGACCATATTTCCTCCATAGAAAGTGTGGCCTTAATAATGAGGCACAAATACAAAAAACCATTGTGTAGTTTTCTGGGCTGGTATTTAAAAAAACCCCACTTTTTGAAGTGTGAAAAAAGTTAAGTTCTGTATTTTTTCACTGTTTGCTCAATATGTCCCTTTGAATACAGTGTTCACCAAATTCAGTAAACAGATATATAATTATCAAGATGTCTTTTTGCCATTATAGAATATGAATTTAATTCATAAATCCCTGGTGCGACAAGTCGGTCTTATTATATGACTTTATAATAACAATAGTCTTAAAAAAGAATTTAAAAAATCCATTTTGACAGATTTATGAGAATTTATGGTGTTTATGCAGGACTGTCATACACAGACATGTCTTCAGTCCTTTGCTAGAAATAGCTTTCAAAAATGTGTCTAAAAACACTTATGTGGAATTTGGATGATTTCCGAAAAGGTTCCCTATGTGCCGGATTTGTAAAGCTCAGATAAATAGTGAGAACTTGTGAAATGCACAGAGCTGCAACCATAGACAGTGCAAGGGAACTCATTGTGTGTCTCTGGACACTAAAGTACAACATTTTTCCTGAAATCAAAATGGAATGCTAATCTATGTTTGAATTATATATATACATTATGTAGCAGTCATACTCCGAGCAACACCTTTCTAAAACTTGAAAATATGAAAGGACTATTGCCATGGGTCAAAGGGGCTGCTCTGGAGCCAGCTGGCCTGGGCTGCTTTCTAATCATGCCTAAATATTTACTATGCATCATGATATGTATTGCACATAAAAATTGGAAGGAGCTCTGGGTCAGAAGTGTGTGCCCAAGTAGTCAGGTCATTTACTGGTCTGTGAAGCACTGGGTTTGTCATGGACATGCATACACTCATTTTCTGGGACATGGGAGTTCCTGGTTTTGGTTCTGACCTGGCACCAATAGGGAAGATGAACAGACTGACAAATAATAGGCCAATATTGGACTGTTGGAACTTTGGTCCTAAATGTTCTGCCGTTTGGTCAATATCACTTAGGCAGTCATAAATTTTCAACAGTTAATAAGCAGTAATATTATCCAGGATATAATGAATGCTCAAACCCCTCCTTCTCCCTAATCTAATCACTGTCCCCTGCTTTACACTGAAAAACTGAATCCTTTTTATTCTTCTGCAAAACAGTTTTATAACTACAAGAAACTAAGGGTGAAAAAAATTATTTGAAATTTCATTGTCCAGGGTTAGGGCTGATTTCTTAGAGACAAGTAGGCACACTTAATTGCAGGCCATGGTTCTAAATGACCTTTTAATGCATTTACAGTTGAAATTTTTTCTATATTATCTTGCTATTGTGTAAAGAAAATTATCTGCTAGGGCTTTATTTTTCAGAGTTAGAAAAAAATTAGAAGATTTAATGCTCTGAGGCAACTTTTAGAAATTCAAGTATCTTGCTCTTAAAAAAGAGAATTTTTTACAAGCAGAGCAATATTGTCACGTCTTTTCCAAACTATGTGCATAGAGGGCATTAAATTATCTTAATATCCTGAGGATATGTGTGTCATTTTCCTTTGACAAATGGAATCTTTAGGAAAGGGTACTAAAAGTCTGTTCTTCAATCTGTCCCTAAATGACTTCTGTAACATATTTCACAAAAAATCCTGTGTGATATTGCATTACTGTTATGGATCACCACGTGAAAGTTTTGTGCACGTCAAACCATAATTTTAAGGTTTACTTTTTTGTCTCCTGACAATCAGAATGTAATTTTTTGTTATGTCTTTGGAAGTATTTAAAAGAATTTATTAGGACAGTATATCCTCAGAGGTCAAGCTGTAGATTTTCCCGTACACAGGAGAATGTTTGTCACTAAAATAGAATTTTACAAGTGTAAGAGTTTCTAATTAAAATTAGAAAACTATAGCTGAAAGAAATCGGCAATGTCTACTCAGGCTAAAGTGGCTGCTGTGCGCCATTTTCACTTAATGGACAGTTATATATTAGAAGTTTTCTTACAGAAACAGCACAGCTACTTAAATACAGCAAAAAATTATCCATAACATTTGTGCAAATGTAAAATTCCTTAAAATACTCATGCTTAATTTTAATTTTCAGTTTCCTGAGAGTTACCACAGCTTATTTTTGTAAATAACTGTCCTAGATCCAAGAACTACATGGCTTTTTGTAGTTGTCTCTTGACTTATATCTATTTAATTTCCAATATTTGATTGAATTTACAATAGCTGAGTTTTAGGAAGTCAGAATTTTATTTCACACTCACTGTTTGTTTACTTAAATCTTGTTTCATAAGATGCAGTTCTAAATTTCTCCATGAGAGTTTCGCTGGAAGAAGTATACAATTGACAAAGCTTCTTTGTCTATTATTGCATGCTGTATATTGGAGCATCACAATGACCCTGTACCAGATAATGGGATTCACTTGCATGCTGAACTTTCTCCAGCAAGACAAGATATAAAAGACTCTGGAGAGAGTCTAAAACGTAGCATGGAAAGTAGATTTAGAGAGATTTTAATTAAATTGCCTGCTCCTAAGAGAAAGCAAATGGCCCAAATAGGTATCCTGTCTGTGCATCCTGTTCTTGACCTCAAAACATTGATCCAAACATATATTTTGTTCTTCCCCTGTTATTTTTATTAACATTTTGGTATAAACTTAATTATTATCCAGATTCTCAGGAGCTCTAGCAACAACATTGCTCATATAAGACAATCTTCCCTGGTATGAACTTCCATCACCTGTAACACCTGTAGAGCGAAAAACTCATCAACTAGATTACTGGATTAACTACTTAGTCCTAATCGTACTAAGAAGCTTTTTGCCTAAAAATAACAGATAAGATTCTTTCCTGGTGTCAATCAGAATAACTTTGTTACCTTGATATGAAGTATCTGCATTTATACTGCATCAAGACTGCTAATATGAGGTCCTGCTCATTCTCATTGGGTATGTACTTTAAGAAGGTCTTAAGAAGCATGGACAAGAAAAGTATTTGACAGTTCCAAACATGGCAGGTGATAGTAGGTGCAATATCTGTACTAGAAAAACTCCTGTCCACTCTGTGACTCCCTATTCTTCCTGGTACCATGTATTTTTATGTTTTTTCCTAGTACGTGAAATATTTTTTTTTAACTAGGTGTCAGATAGGTAGATACATGTAAATTTCTTTAGGTATGCTGCTCCATATTACTTCAGGTCATTCTAGAAATTTAGAAAATGGAGTAACACATTCAGAGAAATGTTTGTTATACTGGATTCTGTTTAGAGGATAGACATCTTATACAGACATATATGAAGAAAACACTGGGTAAAAATATTTCTGCACTTCAGTTAAAGAAGAATGCTTAAAAGAATTCAGAATGAAAACTTGTATACTGCTCTAAATCCCTGTTTCATTTTGTCATTAAATTAGAAATGGGGTATTTTTATATAGCCTGTGGCATAGTGTTCAAGAATAATTAGGCCAAGAATAATAATTTAGCCTGATAATAGGTAGTTAAACAAAGTAAGTGATTGGATCCTAAATAAACAGCCTTCTTCCTTATGAACTTTAAAAAACAATCTTACTCCTCCTAAATGTTAGTAGAGTAGGGAATCAGG
>VXBU01019350.1:1540-12479 GCA_013400315.1 Bombycilla garrulus
ATATTCCAGCCCCGATTCCCCATTTCCATTTCTCGGGAATATTCCAGCCCCTGCTTCTCCTGGGAATGTTCCAGCCCCAATTCCCCATTTCCATTTCCTGGGAATGTTCCAGCCCCGATTCCCCATTTCCTGATTTCCATTTCCCGGGAATGTTCCAGCCCCGATTCCCCATTTCCCGATTCCCCATCTCCCGATTTCCCGGGAATGTTCCAGCCCCGGTTCCTCCTGTCCATGACCGGATTTCCCTGGGGATGCTCCTGCTCCGGTTCCCCCATTCCCCGTTTTTCCCGGGACATTCTCCTGTCCCGATTCCTCCGATCCCGGGTTCCCCTGTCCCGGTTTATGCCGGGACCGCCTCCTGCCCCGTTTTTCCCGGGAGATTCTCCTGTCCCGGGAAAGGAGGGACGGAGGGAACGGGGGAAAGAAGGAGGGAAAGAAGGAGGGAGGAAGGAGGGGGAGAGGGAAGGAGGGACAGAAGGACGGAGGGAGGGACAGAAGGAGGGACGGAAGGAGGGACGGAGGGAGGGGCCGTTCCCGTTCCCGTTCCCGTTCCCCGCCTCCGAGCGGCTCCGGGCCGGGCTGGCGGCACTCGCAGCCCCGGGACCCCGCACCCATGGGCGGCTGCCGCGCCCCGCCGCCACCCCGGGGGTGTCCGGGAGCTGAGCGACATCCCGGGAGCTGAGGGACATCCCGAGAATTGCGGGACATCCCGGGAACTGCGGGACATCCCGGGAGCTGAGGGACATCCCGGGAGCTGAGGGACATCCCGAGAATTGCGGGACATCCCGGGAACTGAGGGACATCCCGGGAGCTGAGGGACATCCCGGGAACTGCGGGACATCCCGGGAGCTGAGGGACATCCCGGGAGCTGACGGGACATCCCGGGAACTGCGGGACATCCCGGGAGCTGCGGGACATCCCGGGAGCTGAGAGACATCCCGGGAGCTGAGAGACATCCCGGGAGCTGACGGACATGCCGGGAAGAGGCCACGGGAAACTCGGGAAATCCCGCAGGTAAGCGGGGACGAGCGGGAGGGGAGCGGGGAGGGGGGACCCCGGTTCTCCCGGGAATGCTGCTGTCCCGAATTCCCGGGTCCCGGTTCTCCCGGGAATGCTGCTGTCCCGAATTCCCGGGTCCCGGTTCTCCCGGGAATGCTGCTGTCCCGAATCCTGCTGCCTCGGTTCCCGCTATCCCTGTTCCTGTCCCTGTTCTTATCCCTGTTCTCCCTGTCCCAGTGCTCCCAGTTCCCATCCCGGTTCCCATCCCAGTTCCCATCCCAGTTCCCATCCCAGTTCCCATCCCGGTTCCCATCCCGGTTCCCATCCCGGTTCTCCCTTTCCCGGATCCCTGTGGGATATTTTTGTCCCGGTATTCCCAGGAGTTCCTGCTGTCCCGGGAGGATTCCCGGGGGTTTCTCCACATCCCGGTTCTTTCTCCCGGGATGATCCCGCCCCTATTCCCGCTATCCCCGATCTCCCACCCCAGGCGAGGTTTGAGAGACCCCCCCTGGAATTCCTGGATGGATTTTCCCCCTTGGAATGGGGACCGGGAGCTGGGAGCGCCGCTGCTCCAGCTGGGGTGGGGGCAGCAAAACTCCAGAGACACAAAAATCCCGGGAAAACGGAGCCCGTGGATCCATCCCTGCTCCAACCCCGCCCCAACCCGGCCTTGGACATTCCCAGGGATCCAGGGATTCTCTGGGAATTCCTGCCCAGACGGGAATTCCTGCCCAAGATCCCACCCCAAGCTCTCCTTCCCCATTCCCTGCCTCCTCCATCCTTTATCCCAAATCCCAGCTCTCCTTTCCCTCTGGAAAAGGCTCCCAGGATTCCCGGGATCCTCCCCTGATCCAGCTGCACATTCCCAGCTCTCCCAGCCTGCCATCGCATCCAGCCCCACCCCAGCTCCTCTCCGGGAAGGAATTTTGGGAATTCCCTGGGAATTGGGGACTCCAGGAAGGCTCTCCCTTCCCTTTCCCATCCCCCAATTCCAGAAAAATCCCTGGGGATGGATCCTGAGCGTCCTGGATCCCAGAATCCCGGAATGGTTTGGGATGGGATCCGTGGAGCTTCAATCCCGTGCCAGGGACACTTCCCAGGATCCCAGGGTGATCCAAACCCAGCCTTGGGTGCTGCCAGGGATTCTCTGGGAATTCCAGCCGGGAATTCCTTCCCAAGATCCCACCCCAAGAATTCTCCCCTTTCCCACTCAGAATCCCATTCCTGCCTCCTCCATCCTTTATCCCAAATCCCAGCTCTCCTTTCCCTCTGGAAAAGGCTCCCAGGATTCCCGGGATCCTCCCCTGATCCAGCCGCACATTCCCAGCTCTCCCAGCCCCGGGCTCTCCTCCCCAGCTCCATGTCCCGCTGATTCCGGGATCCCTGCTCCATCCCGGCCGGGATCGGGATCCAGCCGGGCTCCAGCCCCGTCCCACATTCCCGTTTTTCCCGGCAGGATGGAGAACAAGGCGCTGGATCTCCGCACCTTCTCCGAGCGGGAGAACGGATCCGTCCTGGAGGAGCCCTTCGAGGGACGGAGCCTCTCCAAGCTGAACCTCTGCGAGGACGGTGAGGGCGGATCCGCCTCGGGATCCATCCATGGATCCACCTTGGAATCCACCTCTGGATCCACCCCTGGATCCGCCTCCAGATCCACCTCGGGATCCACCTCACCTCTGGATCCACCCTTGGATCCGCTTCTGGATCCACCTCGGGATCCACCTCACTTCTGGATCCAGCTCTGGATCCACCCTTGGATCCGCTTCTGGATCAGCCTCTGGATCCGGATCCACCCTTGGATCCAACTCACCCCTGGATTCACCTCGGGATCCACCCTTGGATCCGCCTCCAGATCCACCTCAATTCTGGATCCAACTCTGGATCCACCCCTGGATCTGCTTCTGGATCCACCTCGGGATCCACCTCACTTCTGGATCCAGCTCTGGATCCACCCTTGGATCCGCTTCTGGATCAGCCTCTGGATCCGGATCCACCCTTGGATCCAACTCACCCCTGGATTCACCTCGGGATCCACCCTTGGATCCGCCTCCAGATCCACCTCAATTCTGGATCCAACTCTGGATCCACCCCTGGATCTGCTTCTGGATCCACCTCGGGATCCACCTCACTTCTGGATCCAGCTCTGGACCCACCCTTGGATCCGCTTCTGGATCAGCACCTGGATCCGGATCCACCCCTGGATCCACCCTTGGATCTGCTTCTGGATCCACCTCCAGATCCACTTCTGGATCAGCCTCTGGATCCGGATCCACTTCTGGATCTGGATCCACTTGTGGATCCATTTCCAGATCTGCTTCTGGATCCACCTCGGGATCCACGTCGGGATGCACGTTGGGAATGGGAGCACGGAGAACTCCGGGATTGCTCGGAAGGAGCTCCGGATGTGGCTCCAGACGGGCAGAGGATTCCGGAATGAGCTCAGAGCTCTGGCCTCCAGCCGGGATTCCCTGTCCTGGGAAAAGGGGTGGAACACCGGGATGTTTCCTGGCCCGGGTTTTCCTGGGATTCCAGGATCCCCCATCCCTGGGAGCACCCAAGGCTGGGTTTGGATCACCCTGGGATCCTGGGAAGTGTCCCTGGCACGGGATTGAAGCTCCACGGATCCCATCCCAAACCATTCCGGGATTCTGGGATCCAGGACGCTCAGGATCCATCCCCAGGGATTTTTCTGGAACTGGGGGATGGGAAAGGGAAGGGAGAGCCTTCCTGGAGTCCCCAATTCCCAGGGAATTCCCAAAATTCCTTCCCGGAGAGGAGCTGGGGTGGGGCTGGATGCAATGGCAGGCTGGGAGAGCTGGGAATGTGCAGCTGGATCAGGGGAGGATCCCGGGAATCCTGGGAGCCTTTTCCAGAGGGAACGGAGAGCTGGGATTTGGGATAAAGGGTGGAGGAGGCAGGGAATGGGATTCTGAGTGGGAAAGGAGAGCTCGGGGAGGGATTTTGGATAGGAATTCCTGTCTGGGAGGTTTGGGAGGGCCGGGGGCTCGCGGAGGGGATCCCAAGGGAATCTGCGGGTGTAGGGACAGCTTTGGATCCCGAGGGCGGATTTCCCACCCCGGAGATCCCTGAGCCCTGATCCCATTCCCAAATCTGATCTCCCGGCTCCCGCCTCTTCCCAGCTTCCCGCGGGGAGCAGAGAGCCCGATCCTGCTGTTCCCAGCGGAAAACAGCTGGAAAAGGCGGGAGGGAACAGCTGGAGCCCCCAGGACTGACCCCGGAATTCCCAGCAAATCCCCTGCGCTGCGAAAGGCCGGAGGTTCCTCCCCGCCCTGGGGATTTTTAAGGAATTCCGCCTGGAATCCTCAGGGCTGAGCCTCCAGGGAGCCCCATTCCCACGGGAGAGTTCTCTGGGATTTCTGGGAATGGGGCCGGGAGCGCGGGGCCACCCAGATCCCGAATTCCCAATTCATGGAAAACTCCCGATGAGGGGGGAGCGAGGATCCATCGGGAGAGGGACCCAAACCCTCTGCGGGCCCAGGCCCAGCATTCCCGGACCTTTCCCAAACCCCGGAATCCCGGTTGTTTTCCTCCTCCCGCTCCCCGGAGCCTGGGCAGGGGCGGGAAATGGGAAACGTTCGCTTTTCCTTGGATCCCGGCCGCTTCCAAGGGCCGGGAATGGGAGGGGGCGGACCGGGAATGGGAGGGGGCGGACCGGGGCTCCTCCCGGGCTCTCCCGGGAGCCGCTGGAAGTGCGAAAAGTCAGGAAAACATCGCCGCCCTCCTCATCCCGCGGCCCCGGGACGAGATCCAGCTGGATGGAGCATCCCGCATCCCACCTGAGCCGCGCTCCCTCGGGATCGCTCCCCCCGCCCTGGATCCCGGAGATCATTCCCGAGCCCGGCTGCGTTTCGGGATCCGCCCATCATAACTCTTTCCCGGCCGGAGGTTTTCCCAAACGTCCCGGTTTTCCCGGGATTAGCGCGGGGCTCGGGAAGGACCGGAAGGGTCCCTGGAATGCGGGGATCCCCCGATCCGTGGGTTCCGTGGATGGAATTCCCAGGAGCAGCTGGATCCCACTGGGATGGGGCGGGATCTCAGCTGGGCTGGGATTTGGGAATTGCCGTGGGGTGAGATTCCTAAATCCCGGCAGGGATGGTCCGGGGTGGAACTGGGAATTGTCATGGGATGAGATCCCAGAGTTTGTCTGGCTGCTCCAGGCTGGAGATGGGAATTGTTCATTCCTGGTCGTGGGATGGGATGAGATTCCCAAATCCCAGCAGGAATGGGCCAGGTTGAGCTGGGAATTGTTCATTCCTGGTCATGGGATGGGATGAGATCCCAAATCCCAGCAGGAATGGCCCCGGCTGGGGATGGGAATTGTTCATTCCTGGTCATGGGATGGGATGAGATTCCCAAATCCCAGTGGGAATAGGCCAGGCTGGAGCTGGGAATTTCCATGAGATGAAATTCCCGAATCCCAGTGGGAATGGTCCAGGCTGGAACTGGGAATTGCTCCTGGACAGGGAATGGGATCCCAAATCCCGGTGGGAAAATGGTCCAGGTTGGAGCTCGGAATTGTCATGGGATGAGATCCCAAATCCCAGTGGGAATGGGCCAGGCTGAGCTGGGAATTGCTCCTGGACAGGGAATGGGATGAGATCCCAAATCCCAGCAGAGACACTCCAGGGTGGATCAGAATTGTCATGGGATGAAATCCCAAATCCCAGTGGGAATGGGCCAGGCTGGAACTGGGAATTGCTCCTGGACAGGGAATGGGATCCCAAATCCCAGTGGGAAAATGGTCCAGGTTGGAGCTCGGAATTAGCACGGGATGAGATCCCAAATCCCAGCAGGAATAGGCCAGGCTGAGCTGGGAATTTCCATGGAATGAAATTCCCAAATCCCAGCAGGGACGCTCCAGGCTGGATCCAGCCATGGATCAGGGTCGTGTCCATCCAGGAGGTTTGGATTCGGGATGAGGGCTCTGGCTCGGAGCCTGGGAGCTCCAAGGAGCACAAAGCAGCACCCAGGGCTCCGGGTGGGAATTCCAGGCTTTTCCTCCATCCCTTGGCGGTGTCTCCGTGGGGAAACTCGGATCTGGGAACGGGCGAATCCGGGCGGCGCTGCCCGAGCTGGGATGGAAGCGCTGGGAAAAGCTGCTCCCGGAAATCCGGCGTTCCTGCCAGGATCCACCAGGGAATGGAAGAGACCTTCAAACTCATCCCGTTCCACGGGCAGGGACAACTTCCCACCACCCCAAGGTGCTCCAAGCCCATCCAGCCTCTCCTGGGAGGCTCCCAGGGATCCGGGGATTCTCTGGGAATTCCAGCCCAGCTGGGAATTCCTTTCCAAAATCCCGCCCCAAACTCTCCTTTCCCACTGGGAATCCCATTCCCTGCCTCCTCCATTCTTTATCCCAAATCCCAGCTCTCCTGGAGCCCCGTGAGGCTCGGGAAGCTGTTCCGAGGATTCCCCGGAGCTCAGGGTTTTCCTTGGAGCTGCATCCCACGGGATTTATCTGCCGGGACACGGAATCCCAGCCTGGAGCCATCCCAGCAGCTCCCGAGGATCCCGGAATGGTTTGGGTGGGAAGACACCTTTGATCCCATCCCATTCCAGCCCAGACATCCATAAAAAAAAACAACAATCCCATAAAAACCCCAGCTTGCTCCAATCCCATCCAGCTTTTCCTTGGACCCTCCCAAGGACGGAGCCCCTCGTGCCTCCCGCAGCACCAGGGACGATCCCAAAAATTCCCGCGGCGTCCCACCGATCCCTGTCCCGCTCCATCCCGCAGATCCCGTCCGGAGGACGAAGAGCCGGCGCTGCTGCGGTCGGATGAGCTCCGTGACGGCGCTGAAATATTCCGTGCTGGGCCTCTACCTCCTGGTGCTCCTCATCCTCGTCGGAATCTTCATCCTGGCGGGTGAGGCCGGGCCGGATCCTCCGCGGGATCCCGGAGCCGGGAGGGATTTCTGGGACACCCGGGGGACGGAGAGTCGGGATCCAGCAGAATTCCAGGAGAAATCCCAGGAGCTCTGAGCCCCTGGGGATCTGGAGTCGGTTCCGGCTCCACGCGGAGCATCGGGAGCGGCTGGGATGGAATCCCGGGGAGGGCGGGATTGCTGCAGGGTGCGAGGATGGAAATCTGGGAATTGCTGGGAATTTCTGAGTTTGGGAAGCTGGAGTTGTTCCCATCACTCGTGCCCGGCTGGGTTTTCCCGGGATAAGGATGACGGGATGCAGGCAGGGCATTATCCCCAAACATTCCAGGATTTCAGGATTCCCTTTCCCAAATTTTGGGGAGTGTGGGGATGGCGAAACCCCTTGGGGACACCTGGAATTCCCACTTGGGAATTCCCATTCCCATTCCACGGGATCCGTGCTGCCTCGGGCTTGTTTCCCCTTTGCCCTCCTGGGAGAAACTGGGAAATTCCAGGTTTAATTCCTGGTGCCGAGGGAGAAATCTGGAAAATTCCAGGTTTAATTCCCAGTGTTACAGGAGAAATCTGGGAAATTCCAGGTTTAATTCCCGGTGCTGAGGGAGAAATCTGGGAAATTGCAGGTTTAATTCCGGGTGCCGAGGGAGAAATTTGGGAAATTCCAGGTTTAATTCCCAGTGCCAGGGAATAAATCTGGGAAATTCCAGGTTTAATTCCCGGTGCCGGGTGAGAAATTTGGGAAATTCCAGGTTTAATTCCCAGTGCCGGGTGAGAAATCTGGGAAATTCCAGGTTTAATTCCCGGTGCTGAGGGAGAAATCTGGGAAATTCCAGGTTTAATTCCCAGTGCTGGGGGAGAAATCTGGGAAATTCCAGGTTTAATTCCCGGTGCCGGGTGAGAAATACGGGAAATTCCAGGTTTAATTCCCAGTGCCAGGATCTCCCTGGATGGGTGGGAAATTCAACCTCCATGGATCAGCTCCTCGTTCCCAGGGTTTATCCCGTTATCCAAGGAGGGAAGGGATGTGAATTTTCCCCTTTTCCATCCCCAAATTCCCCCAGCTGCTCTCCGAGGGCTGGGAAAAGGCCCAAGAAGATTTTCCTGGAATTTCGAGGCCTCTCCCACCGCTCCCTGGCCGCGCACGGCTCGGATGTTTTTGTTGGATCCAGGAATAACAACAACAAAAACCTCTGGCACCGGGAATCTTTCAATTCCCAACTCCCGGAGCGGTGGAACAGGCAGGATTCCAGAAAAAAACCCTGGAAAATCATTTCCCAGAATCTCAGAAAAGAGGGAAATGGAGGAAAAGCAGAAAACCCCTGGAAAATCATTTTCCAGAATTTTGGAAAAGAGGAAAACCAGGAAAAGCAGAAAACCCCTGGAAAATCATTTTCCAGAATTTTGGAAAAGAGGAAAACCAGGAAAAGCAGAAAACCCCTGGAAAACCATTTCCCAGAATATTGGAAAAGAGGGAAATGGGGGAAAAGCAGAAAACCCCTGGAAAACCACTTTCCAGAATTTTGGAAAAGAGGAAAACCAGGAAAAGCAGAAAACCCCTGGAAAACCATTTCCCAGAATCTCGGAAAAGAGGGAAACGGGGGAAAGCATCTCCGTGCTTGCGGATTTCCAGAGGTTTGGAATTTTAAGCCGAGCCGCTGGATTTGGACGCGGGAAAGCCCTGGAATTTCGAGCTGGAATCTGCGGAGGGTTTATCCCAGCGGGAAAACCGCAGGCATGCGGATGGCGTGGGATAAAGGGATCACATCCGTCTGGGAACTCCAGCCTTCGGAGCTGGGGGCCCTTGGAAAACCGGGAATGTTCACGGACGCCTTTAACTCCAGAGGATTTTCCCATGGAAAATCCCTTTCTGGGATCCGGGAGACCGATACAGAGCCGGGAATTTCTCTCCGTGAAGATTTGTGGAATCGGGTGGGAATGGACGGGGAAGGGACTCTGATTCCACAGGGATTGGAATTCCACGCATCCCAGGTTGCTCCGAGCCCCATCCTGGAATGTTTTGGCCGGGAGTTGTTTGGGATCCAGCTGGGCCTTCCTTGGAAAAGAGGTTGGGAAAAGGGTCAGCGCCAAAAATCCCTGCTTCCCCCAATCCACCGAAAATCCCAACTTTTTCACGGAATCATGGAATCGTTGAGGTTGGAAAACTCCTCGGAGCCCCTCGAGCCCAAGCATTCCCCTGATCCATGTCCCCGAGTGCCACATCCACCTGGATTTAAATCCCTGCGGGAACGGGGATTCCACCCCTGGACACAACTTTTCCGTCAGGGAATTGTTCCGAATTCCAGCCTGAGCTTTCCCTTGAGGCTGCTCCCTCTTGTCATTCGTGGATAACAGTAAAATCCCAAATATCCCGATGTTTTTCCTCAAGGAATGTTTTTCCCCTGAAGTTTTCCGTCCTTCCCGTGGGATCTGCTCCACCCGAGCCCCCCACAAATCCCTGAGATCCCTCCCAGGGGCCAAACCGGGACGGGCAGAGGGAACCAGGAGAAGAATCCCAGCTGGAATTCCAGGATGAACTGCGGGATTCGGGATTGTAAAAATGCCTGGAAGAACCTGATTCCAGCTCGGACAGGGCTCGGATCACCCTGGGATCCTGGGAAGTGTCCCTGGCACGGGATTGAAGCTCCACGGATCCCATCCCAAACCATTCCGGGATTCTGGGATCCAGGACGCTCAGGATCCATCCCCAGGGATTTTTCTGGAACTGGGGGATGGGAAAGGGAAGGGAGAGCCTTCCTGGAGTCCCCAGTTCCCAGGGAATTCCCAAAATTCCTTCCCGCAGAGGAGCTGGGGTGGGGCTGGATGCAATGGCAGGCTGGGAGAGCTGGGAATGTGCAGCTGGATCAGGGGAGGATCCCAGGAATCCTGGGAGCCTTTTCCAGAGGGAAAGGAGAGCTGGGATTTGGGATAAAGGATGGAGGAGGCAGGGAATGGGATTGGCAGTGGGAAAGGAGAGAATTCTTGGGGTGGGATCTTGGGCAGGAATTCCCAGCTGGAATGGAATTCCCAGAGAATCCCTGGATCCCTGGCAGCGCCCAAGGGTTTGGATCACCCTGGGATGTTGGGAAGTGCCCCGACCCAGGTGCAACTGGACGAGATTTGAGGTTCCTTCCCACCCGAACAATTCCAGGATTCCCCAGCCCCTCCCCACCCTCGCATTCCCGGCGGGGCCGATGATGGGGAGACCCTTCCGGGGCGGGAATTTCACCTCCCGGCTCCGAGGATCCGGGAATGTCCTCGGGAAGACCCCACATCCTCAGGCTTTTCCCGACCTCCCTCCTCTCCCTCCTCCGCAGCCTCCCGGCCGCAGCCGTCTCCCGAGGCGCTGAAGTCGCTGCTGGGGGACGTCCACCGGCTCAACGAGACCTTCCAGGACCTGCGGCTGCAGCCGCCGCCCGGGGGAGACCTCGTGGAGCACATGTGGAGGCTGCAGGACCTCCTGCAGAACCACTCGGACTCTCTGCTGCTGCTCTCGGGCTCGCTGCGGCGGCTGGAGCAGCTGCTGCGGGTGCTGCAGGGCCAGGCCGGGCAGACCGAGCGCTCCGTGGCGCGGCTCCGCGACTCGCTGGACCGGCAGAGCGACGCGGCCCAGCTGGAGCTGTCGCGGCTCTCCGTGGAGGCCAACGGCAGCCGGCTGCTCCTGGAGCACCACCAGCAGCTGCTGGGCCTCCTGGGCGGGCGGCTCGAGGCCCTGGGCGAGCGGCTGGAGGCCCTGGGAGCCGCCGTGGACTCCGCCAACCGCAGCCTGTCCTACGAGGCGCGGGAGCAGCGATCGCGGCTGCGGGACCTGCGGGGGCTCCTGGGCAACGGCAGCGCGGAGGCGCGGAGGATGAGGATGGAGCACGCGGCCATGGAGAGGAGGATGAGGCTGGAGATGGCCCTGCTGGGCAACGTCACCGAGGAGCTGCGCCTCAAGGACTGGGAGCACTCGGCGGCGCTGAGGAACATCTCGGTGATCCGCGGTGAGCGCGGCCGGCAACGGGGAACGCGGTGGTCGCGGTTCTGGGGTGGGGAAGTGG
>VXBU01019351.1:3093-19554 GCA_013400315.1 Bombycilla garrulus
ATGTCCAGATCTGTGTCAAACCAATCCAAAAGTGCCAGCAGCACCAAGAAGATGGAGGTTATGAAGAAGAACATAAGATAACATGGCACGTGTAAAAATCCTCCATCTTGTGCCTCAGACCCCCCTGTACAGATCTCCAACCCCCCTGTACAGGGCCCTAAACCCCCCTGTACATACATTCAAATTACCTTCTTTTTACTTATAACTACTACTATTTTACTATCTAAGTTTTTGTGACCTGAAATTCCTCATACAAAGCTGACAACTGGTTCCATGGGTTAGAATCAGAGTTACAGGTATTTTTAGTATCATTCCAGGGTCTCTGACACCTCTGGCAAGGCTGAAAAGCCTCCTGAGCAGGTTTTGGGTCGGCCAAAGGCATCATAGGAACCCCCTGGGATCCAACACCTTCCTCCCAGGTGTGCCCACAGAGTGGGGGTTGAGGTCCCACCACCAGTTTTAATTCTTGGGGTGAATTTTGGGGGTGAATGTGGCTGTTTGGGCTGATGACCCTGGCTCTGGGGGACCCCACTGACCAGTGTTGGTGGTGGCTGCCCTTGTGCACAGCCAGGGTGAGCTGTGGCCAGCTTTAAGCTGTCCTGACTCCTGCAGGATGAGTGCCGTGTCTCTGCCCACATCCCCTCACATCAATCTGGGTTGCTCCTGGCTGTTCCTCTGCACCAGTTCACATTTAGCATCCCCAGGATCACCTGTGAGAAATTCTGCAATCACAAATCCCACCTCAACCCTTCCTCCCTGCAAACCACTTCCCTTTCACCTCGCTGTGTTGCACAACAGGTCTGTGCTCTGGCTGCAGAAAACCAGCTGGGAAAGTGGCACTGAGCAGCCAATTCCCAAGCAATTCCTTGGCGTGGACCACCTCTGCCACAGGCAGCTCTTTCTGTGGTGCATCGATGCAGAAGTTTCCAGCTGGAAGCCAGAACTCCTCTAATAACGACTCTGACTGGGCTCCTGCTGTTCCCATCGAGCAGCAAAAGGTGTGGAAAATGAATTGTGTGGGATTGTTGGACAATTGTGAGTGCAGAGTTTGTGGGGACTGAGCTGTGGTTGGACAGGGGGACACCCCGTGTCTGCCAAAGGCTGCTGGAGAGGGCTGGAGACCCCAGGGATAACGGGAAATGGTTGGAAAGGAGCAGCTCAGTGTGGGAATGGCCAGTGTGGACATCAAGGAAGGACGGAAGGTGGGAAGGAAGCACTCAGGACACCTCCGGAGGAGCGCTGTAAATCCTGTGTGCAGCTCTGAACAGCCAGCCCGAGCTGCTGCAGAGCCTTGGGGATGTGGAATCAACAATTCCCAGCTGGCTCTGCCGCCCTGGCTTTGTGATCGCCGCTGCTGGTGTGAAATGTTCCCAGCTTTCAGCAGCTCCTCCTTTCAGCGGCTCCTTTGGCTGGCGGGGAAATAATCTCAGCCCTGGCAGAGGTGGGAATGTGGCAAGGATTGAGCCGCTGTTGGTTTTGGGGAGGCTTCAGCTCTGCTCTCCCCCTGCTCCCAGCTGTGCCTGTGTCCCTCTCCCTGTGCTGTCCCCTCTGTGCTGTCCCAGCCCTGTCACTGCGCCTCAGGGCGGTTTGTGTCCGTTCTGTCCGTTTGAGCCGCTCACTGGCACCGATGGCCACCCCAAAGGCCACCCCAGTGTCCACCCCAATGGCCACCCGGGCTCCCAGCCAGCGCTCCCTGCTCCAGCACCTCAGGGGGCTCTTGAGGGTCCCACGGTGGACACAGAATTCCGGAGTGGAGCAGCTGGGGCAGCTGAGGGGCGCAGCAGCCTGGGGGAGCCCCCAAACTGGGAGCACTGGGAGGATGCCCGGCAGAAAAGCCACCTGGCCACTTGTGCTGCCTGCTGTCCTTCCCCTGTCCAGCTCCTCAGGGGGCTCCTGGGGAGCCTGTGGGGGACACGGGAACCCCGGGAGGAGGAGCCGGGGGCAGCCGAGGGCCGCTCGGGGCAGCGCTGGGACGGCGGGGAGAGCGCGGAGTCGCTGCTGGGGAAGCTGGAGGAGCTCAGCATCCGCGGCCGCCCGGTGCTCAGCACCAGCGAGCGACAGCTGCTGGGGAACGGGGACGTGCTGGGGGACAGCCACACAGCCCAGCGGGCAGCGGGCAGCCGGCAGGGGACGGCCACGCCGCGATATTCCAGAGGAAATTCCTGCGGATGTAAGAGTCGGGGCGGGTGACACAGGGCCGCAAGCGCGGCTGGCTGCAGTGTCCCCAGGCAGGGATTGTGTCCCCTCCCCGGCTCTGGGCTGCAGCTGATCCCGAGCAGTTGGGGTTTGCAGGAGGCTGCTTGGCTGGATGATATAAAATCCACTTTTCCCTTGACTTCCTTAAGGTTTTGACCTGAGCAAGGCCCCAGCTGGGACATCCTGTACCCACATCCTTGTACCCACAGCCGGCAGCTCCACTCCCACCTCAGCCTGCGCAGCCCCCACCTCCCCAGAGGTGCCTGCGAGTTGAAAAACTTAATTGAGTTGTGGAAAACTTCATAACTTAAAAGCGTAAGAACCGCAAAGAGAAGTTATAAAGTTGGTATGTATTTATTCAGCGCTGGACGCATGGGGGATATTTCCTCCAAAAACATGCGTGCCTTCAGCAGGTTGCATTCCCTATTTATTCTCTACAGACTAGGATTACATAATACGCCTAATACATATTCATTTCCTAACCCTGCCTATCTTCGCCTCATATTAAAATTAGCTCCACGCCTCTTTGCGGTTGCGCATTGATTTCTGGTGGTCTTTGGTGGTCTTTAGGTGATGAAGTAAGGGGTCTTCCTCAGGGATGAACTTTTCACCTTGTTCTTTTGCGCATGCTCTATAGGCTTTTGGTTCAGTTCCAGACACAATACTGGTTTTTCACTGGTTCAGGGGTCTGGAGAATTCTCTTATCCTAACAGAATCTGTAAGGCCTTTTGTTTCTCTATCCTGTTTTTGGCATTCGGCTTCCTTCTTAAATTATAGCATCCAGTTATTTGCAAGGACTGTGAGTTGTTCAGGCATTCCCAGTGGTCGGGTTAGCCCCCCTTCTTCCCTTTTGCTCTTAAATTCTAATCTTCATTTCTAATTTTTTTTAATTCCCTTATCTCACCTGGGGGGCTGTGGAATCTTCCAGAGCCGCCAGTTCTGGCCCCTGGCAGCCTGTGCCCTGTCCAGGCGGGGGCTGGGGCCATGCCCAGCTGTGCCACCGCTGCTGGAGGGGCAGGATGGACGCTCGGGTGCTGAGCCTCACCCAGACCCCCTGGCCGTGCTGTTCCCGCAGGGATGGGCTCCCAGCAGCTCCGTGCTCCACAGGGGAAGGTGCTGCCAGCCCCGAGTCGGTGCTCTCCGTGCACTCTGATGCTGAATGGGAGAAGCAGCAGCTCCTGGAAGGCACAGGGATGTTGGAACCCAGGGGGTTCCTGTGATGCCTTTGGCCGACTCAAACCCTGCTCAGGAGGCTTTTCAGCCTTGCCAGAGGTGTCAGAGACCCTGGAATGATACTGAAAATGCCTGTGGCTCTGATTCTAATCCATGGAACAGGTTGGCAACTTTATATGAGGAATTTCAAGTCACAAAAACTTAGGTAGAAAAATAGTAGTAGTTATAAGTAAAAAGAAGATAATTTGTGTGTATGTCCAGGGGGGTTTAAGGCCCTGTACAGGGGGGTTGGAGATCTGTACAGGGGGGTCTGAGGAACAAGATGGAGAATTTTTACACATGCCATGTTATCTTTTGTTCTTCTTCATCACCTCCATCTTCTTGGTGCTGCTGGCACTTTGGGATTGGTTTGACACAGATCTGGACAGTGTGGCGTGAGGGGCACGGGTTGGTAATTAATGATAAACATTCAATAGGTAGTTATTAGTATCAAAGATCAGAGCTGACCCGGGGCGGGCACAGTGTGTCTCTGGACGCGTTCTGTGCCAACCCTGGCAGGGCAGAGAAATCTACTTTTGATAAGGAACTGATAAACTGCCTTGAGAACACCAACAAACCACTGCAGACTCCTTCAGCAGCACGGGCCAGAAACCTGGACTGTTGTGTGCTTTCTGGGGTCTCCTGGGGCAAAGGAGATCCCCACAAGGACAGGGCTCAGAGGGAAGGGAAATCCTCCATCACCCTTGAGGGCTGCCTGGTGGTTGAGGGAAGGAGCCCTGAGGAGTGATGAGGGGATGTGGAAAACGCCCAGCGGGTGTGGGAGGATGAGGAACTCTCCAAATCCAGTGTCCAGCATGCCTGGAATGGGTCCCTTGCCTTTGGAATATCTGGAGCTGACATGGGATCCTTTCTCAGCCACTCCTGATTTAATTCCCACACGAAGGAGGGGAGCTGACAGCTCGGGGCAGTCAGTGGGGTTTTTTTGGGCTTGTTTTGATCAGCAGGTGAAGGTGCAGGGTCCCCAAAAGCAGAGGTGTCCCTGGGGAAGAGGCTCTGGAACACGAGCAGACAGCACAGGGCTCCAGGTGAGGTTGGTGAGAGGAGGTGGAGAGTGGGGGATGCTGCTCAGTGCCCCCAGGCCTTGGGAAAAATGTGAGGATGGAGAACCACGAGCAAAACTGATCCTAAATTAAATTCCAATTAAATTCCAAACCTCTTATTTGAGCTGTGCCCTCTGTGGTCTCCCAGGGGAGTCCTGGAGGTTCTTCCACCCCTCCACAGCCTTTCCCAGCTGAGCAGGGAATAACCTTGGGATGCTGCTGGTCAGCAGTGAGCAGCACTTGGCTTTTGGCACCGCTCACCCCGGTTTGCCATCGGTGCCACGGAGCATTCCAGGAGCTCTGGGTGACAGAATGGCCCAGTGGGGGTGGGAGCAGAGGGAAAGGGTTTTTTCCCAGCTCAGCTGCTGGTATCAGTTACATCAGGACTCAGCTGTTGTGCAGAGACACTTTGTGAGCACTGACATCATCTCTTCTCAGTTTTTTTTTTGGTTGTTTTTTTTTTTTTCCACTGCAGGCTCCTGCCCTGAGAAGTGTGAGCGGAAGGGAAGAGGAGTCACTTCTGAGTGGGGCTGCTGATGGCCCTGCACGCCCCTGGGATGTGCTGCTGGTCAGGAGATGAGCCAGGACAGAAATAAACTGCCAGGGAGCAGGGTTGGACAGGATTTGAGTACAAACTCCTCCCCGTGAGGGTGGGGAGCCCTGGCACAGGTGCCCAGAGCAGCCCTGGATCCCTGGCAGTGCCCAAGGCCGGGCTGGAGCACCCTGGGACGGTGTGCCTGCCCATGGAGGGGTGGCAGCGGATGAGATTTAAGCTCCGTTCCAACCCAAGGCACCCGAGGATTCTGCGGTTCAGAATCTCCTCGGAGCACCAGGTGGCACTCTCCGACTTCCCACCGAGCCGAGCTGAGCCGGGTTAACCCGGCTGGGAGACACAGACACCGCTGGCTCCGGGGACCAGGGGACAGCGGGGACAGCACAGTGAGACAGGGACCGGCTCTGCAGGACCCAAAGGGATTTTCCAGAGTTTTTTTTTGGGGGGTGGGTGGATTCACCTCCTACACTCTCAGCAAATCCCAGAACGGTAAAAACCCCACCCAGCAAACCCCTGCTGCTGGTCAGGTTTGTCCCAGAGTTTCCCCTCAGTTCCCTCTGCGGGTCCTGGGGGGGACAGGGCACCTTTCCCATGGTGCCACCCGTGTCCCCACACCAGTGTCACCCTGGGCTGGCTCTGGGCTCTGCAGGAGCACGGAACACGAGGCTTTGGGCAAAGCAAAGCGCTTCTCACACGCAGCACATTTATCAAATTGATTAAAAAACCCCAGCAGATGCAGGCCGGGTTTCTGTAGCAGCTCCTGGAGCGTGCTGGGCGTTAATCACGCCGTGTTTGGGAGTGCAGAGCAGCCAGCACAGCCAGCTCGTGTTTTCCTGGCGTTGGAAGAGCTGCCAGGACAGCTAAATTTTGTTTAGGACAAAATTCCTTACAAATCCACCTTTGATAATCTGCTGTACAAACACAGGGAGGCTGTGGGAGGGCTCGAAAATCCCCTCAGGTGGGAAATCCTGTGCTGGGGGCGAGTCCTGAGGCTCAGCAGCCTGGAACTGAAAGGAAAAGGCACCTGAAAGAATAATCTGGAAAGGCTCCAGATTCCTGGGATCCAGCACGGAGAGTGCAGAGGAAAGAGGCTTGGGACAAGCTGGGAAGGTCCTGCAGGGCTGTGGTGATGAGGCCAAGCCCCCCCCTCAGGTCTGGGTGGGTTCCAGCTGGCAGGACAGGCTGGGAGTGCCACTCCAAAGTGCTTTTCCTCCCCCTGGCTGCCCCTGAGGGGTCTCTCTCTGTCTCCCCCCGAGGTTTCCTGAGGGTGGATGGAGCAGCAGAAGCTTTTGGCTGCTTTGGGCACAGCTGGGAGCAGGTGGAGCCTCTGGAAAGGGCTGAGGTGAGTCTGGGAGGGAAAAACGGCACTGGGGCTGTGACCTGGGCATCTCTGTGGGCATCTCTGTGGGCACTACGTTGTCACCGTGGTGTGTCCTGGTCACAGCTGCATTTCTGCTCTTCCACCAACTCATTTCTGCTCTTCCACCACCTCACCGTGGCACCACCTGGGCCAATGGGCTTGAAATTCCAGTGTCAGGTCCTTAAATCCCTTTCAGAGAAGCTGGAGCCTCCTGCAGACAAACCCAGCGCGTTCCAGTGGAGGTTTTTTATGAGATGAAACCAGTTTGGATCTCCCCTGTGAGAGGGTCCCTGCCTCAGTTTCCCCTCTCCTGTGAGGGGCTGCACAGCAAATCCTCCCCTCCAAAGCACCTCAGGGCTCAGTGCTGGACTCTCAAACGCCTCTCAGTTTCAGGCTGAGGGGGCTTTGGGCAGGATCAGCCCTCTGGTTACGGGAAACTCTCCATGCCCGCGGGGAATTCCCGAGCCTGGCTGCCCTCAGGCAGGGACAGCCCGGGAGAGAGGAAAAAGCGACTTCCTTCTCTCCGAGCACAGGAAGAGCCCGCCTGGAGGTGGGGAGGGGGCTCTGTGCCTCGGGGCACCGCGGATCTCCCTCCTGCGAGGAGCAGACCTTCTCTCCCGTCCTCACTCGCTGCATCCAGGGCTGGGAAGCTCTCTGGTAACACCGGGAAGCGGAGCCCGGGCTCTCCGGGAGTTTCCCCGGGTGATTCTCGCTCCGTGCCCCGCTCCGCAGCCTCCTGGCTCGGCCGTGCGTGGGCCGGGCGGGCTCGGAGCGCTTTGGAAAGCACCCGGAGTTCCGGGGATGCTCCTCCGCGTGAACCCTCCATCCCCGAGCCGCACAGAGGCTCTTTTCAGCCGCGGGGGTGGCTGCGATGAACAGATCCCCATTCACGGATCAAAGCAGGGGCACGCCTGGCGCGGCTCCCGGAGCCGCAGCCGCTGGGAATCGCCGGTGTCCGGCTTGTCCCAGGCGGCAGGAGGGGCTGGAGGCCCGGGGTGCCACCAGCTGGGCATCCCTGGGTGCCCGGGGTGCCCCGTGCCCGCTGCAGCTCCGGGCTGGGGCGCGGGGCAGCCCCGGCAGCGCTGGCGGGGGTGGCAGTGGGCAGCAGGGCACGGTGCCACCCGGTGCCAGCCCTGAGGCCGTCCTTGCCTCCCTCCCTGCCCAGATCCAGCCCCCGGGAGAGGCGGGGAGCGGCTCCCGACGTTCCAGCCGCCCCTGGAGCCGGGATCGCTGCTGCTGCTGCCTCGCTACCCATGCCGGGTTTGGGCTTGGGCTGGGCCAGATCTCAGCTCCAGCTCCCCCCTCTTCTTTACACTCGGCTAAATGAAAACATCACGTTTTCCTCTTTGCTTTCCCCTTTCCCATTCCTGGGGAAAGATCCTTGAGTCTCCCCCTGCCTCGGCTGCTGGATATTTATTATATTATATTATTATTTTTAGATAAAGCGTTTAGTGTGTCTAAAATGTTCTCACTTCTCCCTCTTGATTATTCCCTTTTCCTTATTAAACAGTTCTGTGTTGAATTATTTTTTCTCCTTTCCCAACCCTTCCTCCCTCCAGCTTTTTTATTATTTATTCCATGTGGCTTTTAAGGGCTTTATTCATTAATTTCATGGTAAGAACAGTTCTCTGTCCCTCCCACACTGCAAAAGGATCGGTGGGATCAGTATGGCTGGGGGTGATCTCTGTCCTGTGGGGTTAAATCCTTACAGAGGTTGGTGAGAAGGGTTGGTTGCTGTGAACCAGGAGAAGCTGTGGCTGCCTCACCCCTGGATCGGTTCCTGTGAACCAGGAGAAGCCCTGGCAGTGCCCAAGGCCGGGCTGGCTGGGGTTTGGAGCACCCTGCAAGAGTGGAAGCTGTCCCTGAGGGTTTGTGGGGTTTGGAGCACCCTGTGACAGTGGAAGCTGTCCCTGCCCACGGCAGAGGGCAGAACACGCCGGTTTTTAGGATCCCTCCCAAGCCAAACCTTTATGAGCCGCCCTTTCACTTTCCCTGGGGTGCCGAAGGAGCGTCCCGTCCCCACACCCTCACGCAGCCGTGCCCTGCCCGGTGACCTCAGAGCGTTCCCAGCGCCGCTCACGGGCCGGAGGAGCTGCTGGCAGCGCGGCCCTGCTAATCTGGGAATTGTATGCCAGGAAGCGCACACCCAGCCGACCTGCCGGGACAAAGCCTGTGCTCAACGCTCCAGAGCTCCCCGGGCTTCCCCCCGAGTGCCCCAGGGCTGCTGCACAGCGCTCCCGGAGCCTGCCTGGCCCCTCCCCGCACCTGCCCGGGGCTTGTGATGCCCTAAGTTGTAGCTTTTTATTATTATTTTTTATTAGTACTAGTATTTTTATTAATATTTTTACTATTATTATTATTATTATTAATTTTTTTCCGGACTCTCTGTTGTTTTAATGTGTAATTCTGGGTTTCATATTAAGGGTTGCTGAGCTCTCTTTACAGGGTAGTGAGACAAAACAATTCCTTTCCAGCTGGGGACTAAGGTCAAATTTTAGGCCCAAGAGTGTAAACCACAGTGAAGAAGAGAGAAAGAACAAAGAGGATGGAGCTTCATAGCCTGAGAATGTAATTGGACAATTAACTCCAATATGTTAATGGAGCAGAGTTTATAAAAGTGTGAGGCCTCATGACCGGCGGCCATTTTGTGCCATTGCTGGATTGTTTGGGAGCAGCCCCAAGGGGTTCCTGCACAGCCCAAACTGGATCCTTTCAATAAATACCTTTTTATTCTTTTATTCTGCCTAATCTCTATTTCCAAGCCGGCCTTTCCAGGCAGCGGTTCAGCACCTGCTGCAGGTGTGGGGACAGAGTTTGGTGACGCTGTGAGCTGCTGGCTGCTCTCCCAGCCGCCTCACGCTCCAGCCCATCCCTGGGAACGCCACAGAACGGGGATGGAGCACCCAAACCGCCCTGGCCAGGCTGGGAGCAGGGCTGGGAGAGAGCTGCACGCCCTGCTCGCCCCCAGGGTGTTCAATCTGGACCCTGACCGTGGTAAATTCACGCAGCGATCGCTGTTTTCCTGCCGGAGTGGTTTAGCAGAGCTGTCCTGGCAGCAGCCCCTTCCTGTGACGCCTCCCCGGGTCCCAAAACTCCCCGTCCTTGACACATCCTTAGGAGCCTTGAGCTCCAAATAGACTCCAGCGCTGTGCAAATCCACCCGAGATTTCCCGGAGCCGAGGGCTGCAGAAAATGTGGGGATTATTATTATTATTAGAGCTCAGCCCGTGCCAGGGCAAGTGTCAAACACCACTGAGGTGTCGGGAGGAAGGGTTTGACCCGGCTGAGTCACCGCGGGGCAGCTCCTTCGGGGCTCTGGGCGCCTCAGAGGGAAGCGGATCTGCTGAGAGGAGCCCGGCAGGGCCGGTCGGGCCTTCCCACGCTGTCCCCGCGCTCCTTGTCCCCGCCGTCCCCTCTGTGCGCCCTCTGAGGTCACACTTGTCACCCTGCACGTGACGCTGCCACATCCTGCCGGCGGGGTTTGATCGAGGGCGGCTGTTGACAAACAGCGCCGAGCTGCGAGAGCGGGGGGAGCTGCTCCAAGCCTCCGCCAGCCTCGCTGCCTTCCCCCGCGCCCGCGGAACAGCGGGATCCGGCGCTGCAGAGCTCTCCCGGCCGCGGAGGTGGATGGGCCGGCGGGATGGCTCCATCCCGTTCCGCCACCCTGCTCCTCCTCGCTGCAGCCTTGCCCCGAGGCACACGGGCTCGTCCTGCTCCTCCTGCAGCTCGCGGCCTCCTCCCCGCACCGACATGCAGGGAAGGAAAGGCCTGGATTAATGTCCGTGCTGAGATTCACGGGGCTCGTGAAGCCGCTGCAAAGTTGCATTACGAATGTGAGCCGCTCGGATATTCCGGTGATCCGAGCCAGCAGAGGAGAATATTTTAAATGAAATATTCATGGGGATCCTCAGCCTGTGAAAGCGCTAGAGCTCTGCTGCCTTCTGTGGACTCACACTAATTTATATTTTATTATGACCCATTTGTAGGATGATGGGGCCAGGAGGCTCCAGGCGGTCGCTTCCAGCTTCAGATCCCGGTTTTTTGGGTTTTTTTTTTTCAGGTGCTCCAAAAGCACAGAGCAGCTCCACAATCTGTGCCCCAAATTCCAAACCGCTAAGGATGTAGCCTGGTATTTCTGACACACCAAACCCGGGCTCTGACACAGGCAGCAGTTCCTCCCTGCCCTGGCAGCTCAGACAGGCCACAGTGTGCTCAGACAGCACAGTCTGTGCCGCTGGCACTGTCCTGGGGTCCCCTCTGTGCCACTGGGTCCCCTCTGTGCCACAGGACCCTCTTTGTGTCACTGGCACTGCCCTGGGGCCATGGGATCCTGTCTGTGCCACTGGGTCTCCTCTGTGCCATGGGGTCCCCTCTGTGCCACTGGGTCCCCTCTGTGCTGCTGGCACTGTCCTGAGGTCACAGGGTCCCCTCTGTGCCACTGACATTGCCCTGGGGCCACAGGATCGTGTCTGTGCCACTGGCACTGTTCTGGGGCCACAGGGTCCCCTCCATGCCACTGGGTCCCCTCTGTGCTGCTGGCACTGCCCTGAGGCCACAAGGTCCCCTCTGTGCCACTGGCACTGTCCTGAGGCCACAGGGTCCCCTCTGTGCCACTGACATTGCCCTGGGGCCACAGGATCGTGTCTGTGCCACTGGCACTGTCCTGGGGCCACGGGGTCCCCTCTGTGCCACGGGGTCCCTACTGTGCTGCTGGCACTGTCCTGAGGCCACGGGGTCTCCTCTGTGCCACGGGGTCCCCTCTGTGCCACTGGCGGTGCCCTGGCTGAGGAAGGGACCATCATCAATCCAACAAAGGGCACTCACAGCCCTGGAGCAGATGGGAGAAATATTTGCCAAACAAAGGCTCTATTTTCAAGGAAATCCTCTGACTTTCTGCCTCGAAAACAGAAATGATTCAAGCTCTGGCGCAGGCGGCCGAGGAGCCGTGGGTAGGAAATTCTCCTGTCATGGGCTGAGCGGTTCTGCCGTGGCTGCAGTGGGAGCTGGGGCTGCTTTTCCAGGCAGATATCGTTCCTGCTTTACATTTGGGAATGATTTGAATCCCTTTGTAGGCTCCAGATGCACCTATTTCATCCCTGGAAGTGTTCCAGGGGAGGTTGGACAGGGCTTGGAGCTAGCTGCACTGGTGGAAGGTGTCCTGGTCAATGGCAGAGGATGGAACTGGGGGATCTTTAAGGTCTGACCAACCTGTCCTAGAATATTTCCAGGGCTGGGCCATCCCCAGCTGCTGCATCCACACATCCAGCCCTGCTCAGCACAGCAAACAGCTTTGGGGTGTGCTGGTGGGATACGAAATACACCATAATGCCACCTATAACTCTTAAAGCCGGGCAAAATAAAGCGCTTGTGTGGTTCCCTTTTTTCTTTCCGAGCTGTAAATTCTGCCCAGCTCTGGCTCTTCCCCCTCCGCCTGTGCCTGTCCTGGTTTATGGCACCGCCGCACGCTCCCGATTGATTTACATGCGAAGTCAATACAGCGTCGCTCCCACCCCGCGCTGTCCCTCGGTCGCCTGTCCCGGCTGCAGTGACTCAGACGAACATGACTAACTCTTCCCTCTGCAGCAAACAGGGATCCGGGGTTTTGTTCAGCGCCCCGCTCCGCGCCGCTGGAAGCCGCCGCAGAACCGCCCTGGCACGGCGTGACTCATCCCGAGGAGGTGATGTCCGGCTGCTCCAGCGCTGCTTCCGCGGGAGCGTGTCCCGGGAGCGCGGCTGGAGCGGGGCTGGAGCGGGGCTGGGCCGGGGCGGCTCCCCCTGCGCTCCCCGCAGGAGCTGTGCCGGTCCCGGAGCCTTGAAATCACATCCTAGGCTGGATATCGCCCCGGGATGCTTGGGGTTGTTTCCTCCTCAGCGGGGTTTGGACACGCTGGGAGAGTTTATTCACCGCTGCTGGGGTGTGCAGCCAGCCTGTCCTCACCCTACAGCACCATGGGGTGGGCTTGGGAGTGAGGATTCCTCTCACCCCAGCTTGGGAGTGAGGATTCCTCGCACCTGGGTTTGAGAATGATGGTTTCCCTCACCTGGGTTTGGGAGTGAGGTTCTCTCTTACCCGGACTTGGGAGTAAGGATTCCTTTCATCTGGGTCTCAAAGTGAGGATTTTTCTCATCTGGGTTTGGGAGTGAGGATTTCCCTCACCTGGGTTTGAGAATTAGGATTTCCCTCACTTGGGTTTGGGAGTGAGGATTTCCCTCACCTGGGTTTGAGAATTAGGAATTCCCTCACTTGGGTTTGGAAGTGAAGATTCCTCTCACCTGAGCTTGCGAATGAGGATACCTCTCACCTGGACTTGGGAGTGAGGATTTTCTTCACCTGGGTTTGCGAGTGAAGATTCCTCTCACCTGGGTTTGGGAGTGAGTATTTCCCTCACTTGGGTTTGGGAGTGAGGATTTTCCTCACCTGGGTTTGAGAATGAGAATTTCCCTCACCTGGGAGGAACAGCCACCCCCCCTGAGGGTGGAAACGCCTCTGATGAGGTTTTGTTCCCCCACGCCTAGTCCCCAGTTTGAGGTGATGGAATATGTGCACAGAAGGAATAATATGGAAGGAATTCCTGTTTGTGAGGGTGGGGAGGGCCTGGCCCAGCTGCCCAGAGAAGCTGTGGCTGTCCCTGGATCCCTGGCAGTGCCCAGGCCAGGTTGGATGGGGACAGGGGAAGGTATCCCTGCCGTGGCAGGGGTGGCACTGGATGGGATTTAAGATCCTCCCAACCCATCCACGACCCCAAACCAGCAGGACCCGCAGGGTGCCCAGGGCACTCCTGGCTGGGATGAGGGTCCAGCAGGGCACAGGGTCCCTTTCAGCTTTGCCCTGAGCGTCTCTGGTGCCATCCAAGCAGGAATAGCCGTGCTCCAGCCTGCCTGTCCCTTTCCTGACGCTGTCACCTGGAGGAGCCCAGGCAGGGTGTGTGCACCCCGTGCCAAGGGGAGCAGCCTCTGCCGGTGCCCCCAGCCCTCGGGGACAGGCCCAGGGTGACAGAGGTGCAGCCTGGCCCAGCCAGGGAGGCAGCAGGCCCTGGGCCACTCGGCTCCCAGCCTGTCACTCAGCAGGAAGGAAGGCGTGTGGTTTGCTCAGCGAGGGCTGTAATTAGGCTGATTGGCACTAACTTGCCTCAAAACGCCGGGGAGGAGGGGAGAAACCACAGCTCGGCCATTTTATGTGGGATTTTACTGGGAGAAATGGAGCCAGGGCAGGGCTGGCTCTGTCCCTCCCCTCTGTGACACTCCTGTCAGACCACCCCCAAGACGAGCTTCACTGTTACACCCCTCGTTTACAATCTGCCTGGCACAGCATCCCCAAAGCCCAGCTCAGGCTGGATGGCGCTGGCAGGGCAGCGTGGGCTGCGTGCCCGGGCTGGAGCTGGAGCTGGAGCACATTTGGAGCCGGGCTCTGATAAGATGTGCCTCCATTCACGGCTGTGTGCTGACCACAGGCCACACGAGAGGGCCGGCGTGGCCCACTTGGGAGCCGAGGAAACGCAGCGTGGCCTGGCAGCCAAGGAGCTGCTGGGGGAGAGGCCCTGCCTGCCTGTGCTGGAGCCCTTTGGGGTTCTTCAGGGGCTGGGCACGCTGTGGGATGCGATTCCAACGCTGCTTGGAAAATCTGCCCCTTTGCCATCGAATCCCAGACTGGTTTGGTTTGGGAGGGACCTCAAAGCTCATCCCATTCCTCCTCCTGCCACGGGACACCTCCCGTTCTTCCACAAGGCCTGTCCAGCTCTGGTGGGACCAGTCTGGTCTGGATCCTGCCCCGATGTGCAGGAGAAGGCCTCAGGTGAACACAGGAGGATTTTCCTGGGATATAAATTGTGTGGGGTTGAGGCAGTGAGGCCTACAGTGCTGCTCCCACACGGGCACAGCTAAATGGGCAAAAAAGCAGCGGATTTGGGGCACGGCTGTGGAGGATTTTGGAGGTGGCTGCACACAGGTGACACCTGAGGTGCAGGGCAGGGGTGGCCGGCCAGCCGGGAGGGCTGGGCACTGCAGAACGTCTTGGGCAGCTGAGGGAAGGAAGGGATGGGAAATGAGGAGCAGGGCTCTTCCCTCACCCATCCTGAGGGTACAGCTGGCAGCCCCAGCCCCTGCTCCACCCCCCAATTAACCCGTGTTTGCTTATTAGGGAAGTCACAAGCCTGTACAAACACTTCCATTTGCTTTTGATAAAGCCAAGGGAGCAGAACCCCCTGCCCGTGAGGTGCGGCCGGGCCCCGCAGGCTCCTCCCAGGGCTAGTGGGGGGCTCCCGGGGGCCACCTGCCAAGGCCCGAGCATCCCTCCCTGTCACAACTGTGTCCCGTGTCACCCGCTGGCTGTCCCCAACCCCGCTGCTCCCACACGACCGCGGCGTTTGTCCCAAACTTGGCCCGGTGTCGCTAACGGCAACTGCTAATTGTTCTCGCGCTCTGTACTATATTTAATTCCCCACTATTATTTTTTCCCCTTTTAATCATAAAAAGCCTAAATTTCCCTCGGGGAAGGTTATTGGCTCGAGTGTGGAAATATACCTGTGCCTTGCATGGCGCTGGGCCACCGGGGCTTTGGCTGTATTTTTAAATCCAAGTACAAAGTGTCTTCCACGCCAGCATCATTTAACCCTTCCCAGGAGGGAGAGTGGGAGGAAAGGAGTGTGTTCGGAGGGGTTCTTCTCTTTTTCTCAGCTGCTGCTTGGAGCAGGACGGGTTTGGATGCACGGATGGCAAGGTGGGCAAGGAGAAGTGTGGGATTTGATGAATTCACCCTATATCCCTCTGGCAACTCCTCTGGTTTTCCATCTCCCAGACCCACCAGAGCATCCTGAGGTCGCCCCGAGTCTCTCCTCCTCCCCAGGCCTCCTCTGTGGGTGTTTGGGGGGGGCTGGGGTGCTCTGAGGTAACCCGGAGCCTCAGCACCTTTGAGGATGTGGGCCAAAGTCATCGAGTCTGAGAGCTATTTCGGGGGAGCGCGGCACTCCCGCGGGAGCCCTGGCACAGCCGGAGCCGCCGGAGCCACTCGGGGCACAGATGGGACGGGCAGGAGGGAGCTGCTCCCGTCTCCTCCGTTAATGAAGTCACCCGAGGGGGCTCAGCCCTTCCCCCGCAGACCTTGGGACGCCTTTCAAGCGCCTGCAGCAGGGGGAGGTTTGGGGTTGCAGCTCAGAGGAGCAGATTTGGGGTCTCACCCTCGTGCCTGTGGGTTTTCTCTGCCAAAGGAGCGATTTTGTTCGGTGGTGGCTGCTCTGGGCTCTGAAATCCTCACTCGGAAGGAGAAATGGGATGGAAACAACCCTTTTTTTGGCCTGGGGTCAGTCGTGGTTTCATCCATCCCTGACGCTGTTTCTCTCTGGGGCAGGAGGACGGGGCAGCAGCGTGAAAGGCTCCACACAGGCTTTGGGTCTGGGGGCAGCAGCGGGGTCAGAGCCAGCAGGATGGGGGGACAAAGTCCCTCCTGCCCCAAAAACCCCCCTCCTCTGCCTGACCCTCAGCAGAGCCCTCCCGCTCCCTGCTCTGCCCGGCACAAGGGAGCGAGTGTCTCCCTACCTCCTCCTCAAACAAAGGCAGCCACAGTTATTTTTCTCCTTCATCTTCCAAGTGGTTTCACCCTTGAGTTGCCGGCCTTGATTTGGGATTCCCGAGGGCACCAGAAGGCACAGGAGGGGTCCTGGCAGGGTGCTGGGAAGCTGTTGGGGCAGCAGCACCCACCTGCCCTCCCCAGCCACCACACCTGCTCCATCCCCTCCCTCTGCCCGGGGTTGGCTCCCAAAGCACCCGCACAGCCTCGAGCTCCTGGGGGGCTCCTGTGGAGCTTTGGGGGTGAGGATCCAACCCCAGGGAATCCATTCTGGAAATCCAACCCTGGGGGATCTGTTCTGAGGATTCAACCACGGGGGATCTGTTCTGAGGATCCAACCCTGGGAGATCTGTTCTGAGGATCCAACCCTAGGGGATCTGTTCTGAGGATCCAACCACGGGTGATCTGTTCTGAGGATCCAACCCCAGGGAATCCATTCTGGAAATCCAACCCCAGGGGATCTGTTCTGAGGATCCAACCCTGGGGGATTTGTTGTGGAAATCCAACCCCAGGTGAT
>VXBU01019353.1:2929-31714 GCA_013400315.1 Bombycilla garrulus
GTTTTTTTTTTTTTTTTTGTTTGGTTTTTTTTTTTCTTTTTAGCAAATGGAAGATCTGTGTGGCTGCTCCCCTGTTTTCCCACTTTTCTCCTTATCCAGGGATATCAGCAGCAAGGCGAAGCACCTGAGGAACGCGAGGAGAAAAGGCAGAGCAAAAAATCCCTTGTGACAGCAGAACTGATGCCTGTCCCCCAGGAACGGCGCTGGGAAGGGTTTCCCAGAAAGACACAGGTCTGGGATGATGCTGTGGACGGAATTTGCGCTCCCAGAGCCCCCAAATTCCACTTCTCTCCCCAAACTCTTTCCGTTGTTCCGTTCCCAGCCAGGCCCGTGGGAGCAGTGATTCCCGCACCCTCACGGAGATCACCTGAGGGGTGAAAACCCAAACGGTCCCGCTCCAAAGCACCAAAACGTGGGCATTTCCCAGAGCTCAGGCGACACCGAGCCTCAGGGAAAGGCAGAATTATCACAAATTGCTCTCCCAGCCACAGGCCGCAGCTGCAGGCCGGTGTCCCTGTCCCCAGGGAAGGCCAGGCCATGGCAGAGCCGAGCTGTCCCCTGTTGGAACCCAGGCGGTTCCTATGATGCCTTTGGCCGACCCAAACCCTGCTCAGGAGGCTTTTCAGCCTTGCCAGAGGTGTCAGAGACCCTGGAATGATACTAAAAATACCTGTAACTCTGATTCTAATCCATGGAACAGGTTGTCAGCTTTGTATGAGGAATTTCAGGTCACAAAAACTTAGACAGTAAAATAGTAGTAGTTGTAAGTAAAAAGAAGGTAATTTGAATGTATGTACAGGGGGGTTTAGGGCCCTGTACAGGGGGGTTGGAGATCTGTACAGGGGGGTCTGAGGCACAAGATGGAGGATTTTTACACATGGCATGTTATCTTGTGTTCTTCTTCATCACCTCCATCTTCTTGGTGATGCTGGCACTTTTGGATTGGTTTGACACAGATCTGGACATGGTGATGTGAGGGGCATAGATTGGTACTTAACTGTAAACATTTAATACGTAGTTTTTAGTATAAAAGATTACAGCTCACCCGGGGCGGGCACAGTGTGTCTCTGGACGCGTTCTGTGCCAACCCTGGCAGAGCAGAGAAATCTCTCTCTGATAAGGACTTAATAAACTGCCTTGAGAACACCAACAAACGACTCCAGACTCCTTCAACAGCACGGGCCGGAAACCTGGACTTTCCTACATATTGCGGGGTCTCCTGGGGTTAAGGAGATCCCAGCATTTGTGGCGTCCCAGACTGGGCACAAGACCACAACATCCCCGTCCCCAGAGCAGCTGGCCGAGGATCAGCTCTCCCCTCAGCCGCAGCAGCCGCCACCGACAGCTCCGGGCTCGCTCCCGTCACTGCACATCGGCAAAAAACCTCCAGTCACCCAGAAGGGGATTCCAGCTGGCCCTGCAGGTAATTCCTCCACCTCCAGACAGGCCCGGAGAGCGAGCATTCCCGCCCTAATCCCTAAAAACATCCGCGGGAACGGCAGGCTGGCTTCCCCCACACGCCTCGCCCCGCTCGGAGCTGGAATCCCGGCTTTTCCAGGGGTTTGGTTCCAGGTCAAGGAGCCCGTGAGGGATAACTGGATGGATGGAAGGCATGGCACGTGTCATTCCTGCGATGGGATGTGCCCAGGAGGGATTTTCCCATTCCTGCCCCACCTGGATGCGCCCCAGCCCGGGAATGCAGCAGCTCATCCCAGCACCGAAAACCCCTGGAAATGAACCCAAAAGAACCGGGGGCTCTTCCCTCCTTTCCCCAGTAACCCACATTTATGTGTTGGCAGCAGCCTGGAAAAGTGGAAATTGTTTAACCAGGGATAGAGGAAATTGTGCAACCTGGAAAAGTGGAAATTGTGCAACCTGGGGTAGAGGAAATCGTCCCTTCCCATGGCAGGGCGAGATTTAAGTCCCCTTCCAGCCCAAACCATTCCAGGATTCTCCAATGATTTATTTATAAAGTTTATAAACACGTTTTGTGGGTTTATATCATCAGCCAGGAAGGGAGAAGGGATGGAGCCACCCAATGGATCACGGAATTGTAATTCCTAGAGTTAGGATCATCACAGAGGAGAGTTTTTCTGCACACAGAGGCTGGAAACTGAACTGCAAAAGGGTTTTTAATCCCTCCCGTTTCTAATGATCAGCTCACATAAATAATGGGATGGAAGCACCTCCTAAAAATATGGATGGAACAGTGAGTTTAGGAATTGTGGTGTTGAGAACAAGGATCACAGGATACAAGGAAAGCAAAACTGGGCACCATTCCCCTCAGGAATCTCCTTAACTCTACAACAAGTACCCCTGGAAATGTCCCTTTTCCCATCAAAAATCACAAAGGAGGATCAAGGGTTAATAATTTTCTCCTCCCAAAGGCATTTTGGTGTTCTCCACCCCCTGGCTCCCCAGCTCTAACTGTGCAGGACATTTCTCCTGCTTTTCCTCCATCCCTGAAGGATTTTCCTCCTCATTCCCATTAATACCACGCCCGTTCCTCCCAGGACCGGATCCTCCAGGACTGGATCCATCCTTTGCTAGGACTAAACCAACAAAAAAGATCCCGCCTGCTTTGTTTGCACCCAAAAATAAAAAGCAGGTCCTACAAAAATGGAGGAGGAGAGCAAGCACGACTGCAGCAGTTTTCATGGCACTCATGGAAACACTGATGGCAATAATTGCCTGGAGCCTCCCAAAAATCGCTGGCCACGGATTTTCCAAACGCTGAAAGACCCAAATTTGTGAGTAACCACCAGGCTCCATCAGCTCCTCCTGCCCAAACACTCCACAGCGACATCATTCCAGGCTGGCATCACCCTGAGAGAAAAAAACCACAGCATTCCTGGAGCCCCAGCAGAAACTCGACACATGGAATGCCTAATCCCAGAGTGGGCTCGATCCCTGTTTTCCTGTGAGTCATTTTCCATCCCACAGTCTGTCCAAAAACGCTTTTTGGTTGTTTGTTTATTCGAGGTTCTCTCAACGGCTTCGTTGATGAGCGAAGGAAGGAGGGAAGGAAGAAGATTTGGGCATCCCAGGGATCTGCCACCAGGCCTGGCCCAACTAAACCCAAATGCTTTGGGACCGGCTGCCAAAATCTGGGACAGCGCCGGAGCAGACCAGGCTTTGAGTTCTGAACCGAAATCATGCCACAAATAACAACAAAAAAAGAAGAGACATTCCTTGATTTTCCAGGGGTGACAGGGGATGGAGGGATGGGGCTGTTCTGGTTGACTCCAAGCTCCGTTTTTTGGAACAAAAGGAAAGGCCCCCAGGCCTGTCCGCAAGAACCAACGGGAACTGGAATAAAATCATGGACCAACCCAAAAAAGTGTAACTGGCTGGTGCAAATCCATAATCCACAGAAAATGCAGGATCTAGGCCTTGCCTGTGCCATGGACCAACACTAAAAAGTGAAACTGGCTGGTGCAAATCCATAATCCACAGAAAATGCTGGATCCAGGCCTTGCCTGTGCCATGGACCAACCCAAAAAAGTGTAACTGGCTGATGCAAATCCATAATCCACAGAAAATGCTGGATCCAGGCCTTGCCTGTGCCATGGACCAACCCAAAAAAGTGAAACTGGCTGGTGGAAATCCATAATCCACAGAAAATGCTGGATCCAGGCCTTGCCTGTGCCATGGACCAACACTAAAAAGTAAAACTGGCTGGTGCAAATTCGTAACCCAAAGAAAAAGCTGGATCCAGGCCTTGCCTGTGCCATGGACCAACCCAAAAAAAGTGAAACTGGCTGGTGCAAATCCATAATCCACATTAAATGCGGGATCCAGGCCTTGCCTGTGCCAGAGTCTGCGCAGAGCTCAGCGTGGACCCTGTGGGTGCGAGGCAAAAGGAGGATAAAGCACCCGATTATTGAATAAATACCACAAATTGTGCAATTTGATCCATCTCCATCATCTCAAATGACGAGAGATTGATGGAATCTGTCACCAAGATTTGTATTTTGAGAGGGATCTCTGGTGAGGAGTGAGGGGAGGAGTGTGAGGCGGTCACTGCAGCAGCTCTCCTCACTCCCTGCCTGCTCCAGGGCCACACAGCCTTTGGCAGGGCTGGCAATCCTGGTTCCACCTCAGGATAGGAGAGTTTTAATTTTGGTTTTCATAACAAGGGAAGGATTTGAACTCAGACCCTGGTTTGTATTTTGACAGGGATCTCAGAATCACGTTTCACCCCCGAACACAAGGAGCCCCGGCAGAGCCCGAAGGTGACCATGCCATGAGGGAGCTCCCTGCCACCAACACCAAAACCCACGGATTTGAACAACAAAATCCCCAACTCCCCGCTTCACAGAGCGGCTCTGTCCTCCCCAGCCTCAGCCAGACACCAGGAACGGCCTCCAGGCCGTGCACTTCCATCCACACCTCCACAAACCCGTGGCAGCGGCGGCACAGCCCGGCCAGCTCCCGGCCTCTCCGTGCCGCTGACAGGAGGTTCCCAGAGCAAATGTTCCACGTTTGTCTTCGGTTTGTTCTTTGTCAAGAGGAGCAAAGTTCAGACCTGAGCTCTGCTCCCCCAGGAAGGCTCATTTGTTGTCCAGATGTGATGAATGTGAAGGGCTTTTCTGGGAGCAGAATGGACAGACAGAGCTCTCCTCAGCTGCAGGGTTTTTTTTTCTTTTTTGTTCGCTCCCAACGCTGAAATTATTGTGATGTGAAAACTCTCACCCCGACGCAGGGAAAGTTCATTCCCCAGGACAGTCTGAGACGTGCAAATATATCCGTGATCTTTGCCATTTGCAGCGCAGTGGAAAATTGCTAAGAAAAGTTCCCATTGTGTCGGGGATGCCACTCCAACCTCCTGGAATTTCTCCCTCCCTCCCTCCCTTCCCCCTTGGCAGCTAAAAACGGCCTCAAACTCCCCAAAACGCTTGAGCTGAACAGTGATGCTGGAGCTCCACGAGGAAAGGGCTGAGGATGTCCAGGGGCACGGCTCTTTGCCCCGTTCAGGCTCAGGGAATGCAGTGATCCCGATCCATGCCCCAGGACTGGGGGATGCTCCAAGGGTGGGGATCCCCAAGTGCAGAATGCTGCAGGAATCCCCTCCAGACCCCACAAAATTCCACCCCAAACCCTCGCCATCGTGCTACGGGATGGGGGACATCCCTCATGCCTGACATCTCCAATCCTTGCCACCACCATGGAAGTTAAACCAGTTGGAAGCTGTCCCAAATTCCCCCTCAGGACTCAGAACCATCTCCCAGTTTGTTTTCCAGCTCCTCTTTCACTGAGGAGCAGAAATCTCCTTCCCAACTTCACTGTACTTATTTTTCCACTCATCCCAGAAGCCCAGAATTCCTCCTCCAAGGGTTTGCCCTGCAGGGCACCTCGTGGAGAGTACCTAGAAATGGAAATTCCCATTCCAAACGCGGGCTGCGGTTGGCAGCTCTGCCCAAAACAGGCGGGCAGCGACCTGGACCTTCCAGCAAGCTTCACCTCCATCTCCTCGGGGACTCGGGGACCTCTGTCACCCCACAGGATGACATTTCTAAAATGTCACCATTCCAGGAGAAGCCGCCCGGGGGCTGGAGCCAGGAGCGGTGACGGAGGGCTGAGATCAAAGCTGGGAACGCTGAGGGAAGCCAGAGCAGGAGGTGACATCAGCCCGGCCCCGAGGATTCTCCCCAGCCTGGAGGGATCCGGGAAGCCGGGATGCTGAAGGGCTGAGTCACCGCGGCTGGAGGCTCTCCTGGGAGGAAGGAGGGAGCAAGATCCCGAGCTTTTTTTCCGCCGTAAATCTTCGCGGCGCAGCGAGGAGCCCGAACGAAAGGTCAGCGGGGCTTGGCACGGCTTTGGCGAGCGGCAGCCAAAAGGCTTCGGTGGGAACGAGGAGGATGCTGCCGGCTCCCGAGGGGCTCTGCCCTCTCAGGATTCACCCCCAGCCTGTCTGGGTCACTGCAGCAGCTCTCCTGCCTGCTCCAGGGACGCGCAGCCTCTGCCAGGGCTGGGAATCCTGCTCCCACCTCGGGGAAGGGCGGCTTTGCCTTTGGCTTTCACAGCAAGAAAAGGATTTTGAACTCGGAGCCCGATTTGTACTCTGAGAGGGATCTCTGGGGAGGAGTGAAGCAGATCTGCGGGTATTCCCAGGGTTTAAGAGGATCCAGAGCTCTTAAATCTTCAGGGAACTCAAATCCCAGCGGTGCTTTGGCCCCGCTCAGACCTGGGGGTCCCTGATGAGAGGCAGCTCCTTCCACACAGAATTACTCACTGAATTCCCTTTCCTCGGATCTGGGAGAGGACCAGCAACATGAAAGGGCACCCAGACACGAAACCCTTCCTCTGGAATTTGGGGGGGAAATTCGCTGTGCTCCAGCAACCAAGGGGAAAGAAATTCCACCCTCAGGAATCTTTTTTTTTTCACTCAGGAGTGCAAGGTGGGAGAGCAAAGCCACAAAAGGCAGCCAAGACTGACCTCTTGAGAGAGGCTGGAGGAACCACAGCCCGAGGAAAGGTGGGAAGGGAAGCAGGGTGAGGATGGTGACAACAAAACCCGCTCTGTGCAGCGACCCTCCACACTTCCACAGCTCTGACTGCACCCTGGCCACACCGAGGGTGATAATGACTTCCCAAAACCCGTCCAGCTTGGATTTTTCTCCCTGGAAGTGGCCAAAGGCAGATTTTAAGGAAGGGTTTAAGAATCCCATAAACACATTGTGATTTTTTTTGTTGTTTTTTTTTTCTTTTTTTTCCTCCCCCCAGCCACAAAAAATCAGCAGCTGAGGGATTTCCTGAGCTGAAGGAGGAGTTATATTTGCATTAAACGGGGCTCGGGGGATTTTCCACCTACAAACCTCTCCATTGTCCCTCAGTTCATACGGAAAGAAGAGAAAGAAACATTGCAACTTTTATTGATGATGAGGTGTCAGCTGAAGACGCAGGGCAAGAAATTAAATTTCTTCACCTGCACCTCAAGTTGGTCCGGAGAAAGCCCCAATTCTCCCTCTGACAACAAAGTCTGGGTTCATTAACAAAAACTGGGCTGTAAAATCTCTCCCCTGACTTCATGGGACGGCTCCAAGGTCCTTGGAAGGATTATTTCAACCCCACAGGCTCCATCAGTTGGTTCATTAAGCAGCAAAGGTTGGGAAAATCCACCAGGGATCCCTTCCTTCAGCGTTATTATTCGTGCTACAAAACGTCCCTGCTGATTTTTCAAGCAGCTGTGAGTGAGTTTTGGCTTTCAGAGCAAACGAGTGGGGACCCATCAGCACCCAAACACATCTGCGTGGAAGTGTTAAAGGGTCTTTTGGGGTGAACCCCAGCACCGGGGAATAAATGGAATTTAAACGGTATTTAATGGTGTTTAAATGCTATTTAAATGCTATTTAAATGGTATTTTGAGGCATTTGCATGCCCCTCCTCCTCACACATCTGGAAGGGGCTCCAGCTGCACGTTTTACCCCTCCACGATCCCAGTTTTTAGAGGAATTTGTTGTGTTGTTCCCACTGACACAAACCCTGCTCCCCGGAGGAACCCCTGGGCCGAGCAGAGTGCTGGGCCTGGCCTCGAGGAACCAGAAATCCCCGCACCAGGAATTTCTGCCTGGCACCTCCACGTCCCGCAACGACACCACAGGGCACAAACCTCATTTGTTTTTTGGGTGAAAAACGTGACCTGACTCCGTTTCCACCCCAATCCTTTAAAACCCAGCACTGAGGCCCTTGAGGACAGCACGGTGCAAGTGGAAGAGAACGCACCCGAAAGGAGAGGTGGGAAGGGGATTTTGGAAAAAAGGAGGAGAGCGGCGCTAAATCAACAAAGCAGCAGGGCGGGTGCAGAGAAGGGAAAGGAACTTCCTCACACAAACCTCCCAAATTCCTCATTTCCACAGCAAATACCCATTCACCTCCACGCCTGGGCTCTGTGATCCACGAACCCCGGCCTGGCTAATTGCAATTTAAATCATTAGCACAAAGGAGCGGCAGGAATTCCTGCAGCCCTGGGCTGCAGCTCGGTCCCATCCGTGAGGGAATTCTGCCCCTGCCGGGATCCTGAGGGGTCCCTAAGGGTGTCTGTGGGATCTGAACCTGTCCCTGCTCAGTTCCTGGCACAAGGGCTCCCTGCTGAGCCCCGGGTTTGGGAGCTGGCGTCGGTTCTGGAGCTGCCGAGCCGGGCTGTCCCCACTCAGCTCCTCCCACTGCGGAGGGACACGGAGACAACACCCCCAGGTGTTCACTGCCTCCCCAAATCCCAACATCTGGGTGATTTACAAACTGGTTTTGCTCCAGTTCTGCCCCACGGCTCTGCCCAACGTCCCCTGATGGCACTGAGGTGGGACCGAGCTCAGTCCAACTGGAGTTCACACCAACAACCAGCACCACACCCAATCCCAATCCCAATCCCAAATCCACTCCCAATCCCACACCCAATCCTGATCCCAAATCCACTCCCAATCCCAAATCCACTCCCGATCCCACTCCCATTCCCAATCCCAAATCCATCCCCAATCCCACACCCATTTTCAGTCCCAAATCCATTCCCAATCCCACACCTATTCCCAGTTCCAAATTAATTCCCAGTCCCAAATCCATTCCCAATCCCAAATCCACTTCCAATTCCACATCCATTCCCAGTCCCAAATCCATTCCCGATCCCACTCCCATTCCCAATCCCAAATCCATTCCCAATCCCAAATCCATTCCCAGTCCCAAATCTATTCCAAATCCCACACCCATTCCCAGTTCCAAATTAATTCTCAGTCCCAAATCCATTCCAAATCCCACACCCATTCCCATTCCCACACCCACTCCCACTCCCAATCCCAATCCCATTCCCAATCCCACTCCCAATCCCACACCCCCACGTTTGGCTGTTCCAGAGGAGGAGTTGGGTTTCGTTGCTAATGGGAGAACAATTGTGGTGCGACTCCAGAAACGCCTCGTATTAAACACAGAAAGCACCAGAAAATTAAAGCTTGGACCGAATCACACCCCAAACTTTTGGAACTGGAAATTCCCACTGGGAATGCAGGACCAAGACAAGAGTTACTATTTGTTGACAACCTCTTGAAATCATCCTCTCAAAAATGTTGAGTGACTGGAAATCATTGCCCTCCAAATTTTCAGCTCGTTAAAAAAATGTTAGAAATTCATCTTGGATTGCTGAAAACTACTTGCTTTGCTTTCAACCACTGGATCGTTCCACATGCATTTCTGAGCGGGATTTAGGAGAATTTCCAAGGAAGAAGCAGTTCTAACCATCCTAAGAATTCCTCCCCTCCAAACCCTGAAAACCTTAACCTCTAAAAGATGTGATACAAAAGAAAAAAAAAACCAAGGAACGAACCCAGCGTGTGCGATGAGCTCCCCGCACATCCGCGGTGAAAAGAACATTTAACACAAACCACGCCGGAGCAGCTCGGCTTCGCCACGGCCTGTGATCCCTGAAAACCCCGGCCCCGCTTCCAAGGCCCTCCCTGTCTGCTCCCCTCAGCGGGGAGAGTTGTTTGTTTGGTTTTGTAAGTCCCAGCTTAATGCAAAGCAGGAGCCGGCGAGGAGCAGGGCTCGCCAGAGGCAGAGCATCCCTCTCCCGGCCTTTTCCTGTCGCAGCTTTGGCTCCCGACGGTGTTTGGGTTGGGTTTAAATCATTCCTGACAGGCCCGGTTGGTGACTGTGACGCCGGCCCGCGCAGGGAATCGTGGAAAATGGTGCCAGGCTCAGGTTTAGCTGGGTTGTGTGGGGATCTCCTCAGCCCCAGAGACCCCAGAATGCACAGAACAGTCCAGGTTTGCAGCCCGTGCTGCTGAAGGAGTCTGCAGTGGTTTGTTGGTGTTCTCAAGGCAGTTTATCAGTTCCTTATCAAAAGTAGATTTCTCTGCCCTGCCAGGGTTGGCACAGAACGCGTCCAGAGACACACTGTGCCCGCCCCGGGTCAGCTCTGATCTTTGATACTAATAACTACCTATTGAATGTTTATCATTAATTACCAACCCGTGCCCCTCACACCACACTGTCCAGATCTGTGTCAAACCAATCCCAAAGTGCCAGCAGCACCAAGAAGATGGAGGTGATGAAGAAGAACANCAGGGTCTCTGACACCTCTGGCAAGGCTGAAAAGCCTCCTGAGCAGGGTTTGGGTCGGCCAAAGGCATCACAGGAACCCCTGGGTTCCAACAGGTTGGGACGGCATTCCCCCACAAACCGTGCCTGGTTCCCGATGGATTTTCCCTCCTCTGTCCCCAAAGGACACATTTTACAGTGGGACACGGTGTCAGCAGCCCCCAAAATCCTCCTGGTACTGAAACAACCCTAACCCAGCCCCACTTCCCCCTCTTTTCCCACAGAACCCACTCAGGATTCTCCAGAGGCTGCTCCCAGCAGGAATTCCCAGCACCAGGGCTTTGCCAGGGGGGTTGTGCAACAGCTCCGGGACAACAAGTGGAAAAATCACTTCCAAGTGGGAGGTAATGAGATGCAATCCCGTCTGTGCGGGACAATAAATCACCTCTTTGGGCTTTTCCAGCCTGAAAAAATGCGGAGCAGAGGGCAGGGAGGCGGCTGGCGAGGGAAGGACTGAGGGAAAGACCAGAAGGAAAAGATCACAGCTGAGGAAAGATGCAACAGCAAGCTCCAGAGGAAGGGAATAAATCTGTTCCACATCCCTGGGCATCACCACCGCAGTCTAAGCGAGGAATCAGCTCCACAGGCAATGTCACATTCCTGAAAAGTCCCAGGGAATGCATCTTTGGGGCAACAACAAAGGAAATCCGAGGAAAACGGGCTCGTTTTCCCATTGTCCAGGGCAGCACAGCTCCCAAAGCTCCTCAGCGCCTCGGGCTTTTTAGTTTGATTGGTTTTGGGGGATCATGGAATGGTTTGGGTCGGAAGGGCCTTGAAGATCATCCACTTCCAGCCCTGACACCTTCCACTGTCCCAGGCTGCTCCAGGCCCTGTCCAGCCCGGCCTGGGACACTTCCAGGAATCCAGGGGCTCCCTGTGCTCCCCACGCTCCCGGGGAAGAATTCCATCCGCTTGATTCCTTAGCTGGAGACAGCCTGGAGCTTTTCCCAGCCCAAACGAGACAATCTAGCAGTGCAGGAGAGGAGAAAAAACCAAATTCAGGGAATTCAGGGGGGTTTCAAGGAGGGAGGACTGAGTGAGTCCAGGGGGGGCTGTGCTGGTTCCAGGGAGCTGCCACGGGACAGGGACACCGGGAATCACCAGACGAGGCTCTGGATCAAGGGACACCTCCTGGTGCAGCCCTAGGAATGATCCCACCTTCCTGGAACTACGGGGCTTGAGCTCAGTGAGCCCCACACCAAAATCTTCAAGGAGGAGAGAGGCCTGAGACACGTTTTGGGTACCACACAACTGGGGAATCCCAGCAGGAGTTCCCAGGAGTTGAATTAGTCCAGAGGGATAAGAAATTCACCCGTTATTTGGAATCCCACCTCCCTTCACTTGCTAAGCAAGAGAATTAATTTATTTTTCTTTGGGACATCTCTGTCCTGAAGTGACAGCCTGGGAAAAGCAGCAGGAAGGTAATAAATAAATAAACAAACAAATAAATAAATAAGAGACTGAAGTGCCTGGATCAGGAATCCAGGTCTGGATACTGGAGGAGTGAAGGATTTAGAACAAGTAGCACTCGACACACTCCATCTTTTTATCCCCCTCATTTCCACTCCTCTCTAATGGCTCCAAAGCAACCGGCCCGGGATGTTTCCCATCCTTCGGAAAAGCAAAAGCATAAACATCCCAGAAATATGCACAGAGACGTTTTACTAATTGGCAAATGAGGCAAATGAGGCAAATCCCCCTCCCATCCACCTTCCCCACAATTTCCTGAGCACATCCACAATTCCATGAACCGCGCTCTTCCCGGGATCACCGGAATCACAATCCTGCCCTCAGACAAAACAACAACAAATCCGCACTTGGGAGAATTAATAACAACGTCTGGCACTAACGACCCCTCCCATAACATCTCCCTGGCTTTATGCAAATCAACAATTCCCGCAAGCACTGCGAATTCTGGATGATCCAGAAGGATCCTGGGCAATCCTGGAGCAGAAGGGATGAATCTGCAAAGCGCTGCCACCCTCACCTTCCCCTGGAGAACACGGCAGCTCAGCGGGAATCATGCTGGAAGCCAGGGCACAGGAAATATCCCTCTGCCTGTCCTGAGGGGTTCTGTTCCTCAGGAGAGCAGAGTTTTTAATTTCTGGCCATGGAGAAAGCTTCCAGGACTTTGGGATGAGTTGAGTTTTGTGAGTGTGAGAAGTAGACAGAAATGTAATTTATCACAGGGTGCAAACTCAGGTTTTGGGTTTAGTACGGAAATAAACAGGAGATAAGATGGAGGGTTTGGGGCACTGGCTCTGCCCTCTTCTCGTTCTTCATCCGCTCCATTTTCTGCAGTGTTGGTGGCACAAATTCACTGCACAGAAACACCCCCATTGCAGGTGGACAGACAAATAATTAGTTATTGGTAGTAAAATACAAATAAATAATGTTTTAGGTACATTGTAGGAGTTAACTGGATATCATATCTGTATAAGAGTCCCTGAAACCAGACACCTTGGGTCCTGCTGGTGTATTTCTCTGAAGTGTGCTGAGCCTGCTGTCAGCCAAGGCAATGAACTGACCAGAGAAACAATAAATAACCTGAACAACAAAAATTCAGCAAGTCCCGTTCGCCTCATTTTAATCCCAGCACAGAACTTCTCAGAGGTTTCCCTGTCAGGGGATCCCCAGGTGGGGAAGTTCCACAGGAGGAGATTCCAGGGAATTCCCCAGACCAGAGCCAACCCAGCGTGAACAATTCTCTCATCAAAAATACTCTAAATAGGTGATTTTAGGAAATGACATTTTTTTAAAAATGCTTTTAGTGAATTCATGAGACGCTTCGCTGTTTCACAGCCATGGAATCGAGTGAGGAGGACACTGAGGATTTCTGGAACCCAAGGTTACCCCAGCACCAATTTTGGGAGCATTTAAGAGCAGGAATCTGGTTCATTCTGATGGGATAAATAAATCCCTAAGAGCAGCTAAGAAAAATCCTTTATATCTGTTTGTATAAAACCCACTTAACCAATATAAGACAATATATAACAATATATAACAATATAGCAGTAAAAATAATAATAATAATGGTTGTAGTAGTAGGATATAATAATATATAAAATATTAGAAATATACAGAGTTGTTGAAGAGTGCCCAAAAGAGGCCATCAAGATGTTGAAGGATCTGTGCAGGGCCACAGGTTGGACTGGATGATCCTTATGGATCCCTTCCAACTCGGGATATTCCATTCCACGATTCCAACCCTGACAGGAGGGAATTTTACTGACTTCCAAGAGAGGTTTTAACAGCTGAATTGGATCCAGAAATGATCCAAGGCTGTGCTGGCAGTTCCCATCCCAGCACGGGTACAGGAAATGCCTGCAGACAAAGTGGGAAATGGGAAAAGCGCCTTGAGCCGCCTTTCTGCGACCCCAGAGTTTGGAACAGCAGGGTTGGGAAAGGTTTCACAGCCCCAGAGTTCACAGGGAGACAGATGGGAATGCTGCTGGATCCTCGGGAAGGTGTCCTGCTCATCAGAGGGCTGTGACAAGGTGATCTCTGAAAGTCCAGCCCACCGCAGGATCCCTCCCTGCATTCCAGGGGCTCCAGCAGCACCCACGAGAGGAACTCACAGCGGAAGGATGGACGTTACCCCACCCAGGATAATTTCCACAAGGAGTTAAATCCACCTGTGTCGCCCTGATTTTTGTAAGACTTTCGAAGCCTTCTGATATTCACTATTTGAGAAGAACTTTCTCACACGCTTTCTGTAAACACCTCAGTGTTTTTGCATTCCTTCAGAGAGGAGGAGAAAAACTGATGGACTGTTTGTCTGTGCAGTGTCTTTGGAGAGGTGGCACTGCCACCGTCCAATCCACTGTCACTTTTGGAAAACTATAAATACTGGAGTCAGAAAAAATAAACCCTCTTCTCCTCTCTTCTGATCCCCTGAGCTGTGGTGTGTGTCTGTGTTCTGTGTCCTACAGCGACACACCTGCATCTCCTCACGCATCTCCATGCACTTCAAAGGTCTGAATTTCCTGTGGGCATCCACGCCCTCCAAATCCCACTTTCCTCCCCAAAACCCCAACTCAGCAAACCCTGGGGGAGATCCCTGAGGTGGCTCAGACTCCACACCTGCCGCAATCCCAGAGAAAAGTCTGCTCTTCCCAGATTTCCTGCACAACCCCGCCGGGAGCTGCTCTGTGCCACCCCAGAACCTCCTCCAGGAGCTCTGGGTGGATCCCACTGCAGTCCTGGCTCCAAGAGGAAGATCACAAGGATGTTTTTTTTCATCTTTAGAGCCTGGTGGTACCCAGAAGCCTTCCCAGAGCTCTGCAATCCCAAACTCCCAGCCAGAAAATCCCTGCTGCAGGCAAAAACCAGGATAAGGAGAAGGAGATCCAAGGAATTTCTCCATCTATAACCATCACAGCTCCACAAAGTTGTTTAAAGGAGGGAACTGAGCTTGTTTTCCTTGTGGAAATCCTATGTTTATTTTTAGTTCTGCCTCGGAGTATAAATAACTCCGGAATGAAGTGCACGGTGCTTAATTCCCTTCATTGTGCCCTTAATTGCTTCCTTGTTTGCTTTCCACTTTCCACTCCGCTCCAACCTCGTATTCCAGCACCAGCTCCTCCCTTCCACGTTTATTGCTGTCTGCACTCCCAGAAATCCAAAGGTCAGGAGAAAATCCGAATTTTTAATGGAATTTCCTAATGCCACCAAGGCTTTACGCCCTTGGCATGGATCCCCTCCCATCCAGACGCCACCAGCCTGAATCCCAGAGCCGTTCCAGCTCCCATCAAACGCTCTCCTTGTCCTTTTCCCCGAGCTCACATCCCTCAGGAGAACGTTCCCCAATCCCCTGGGTGCTGTCAGAGGAACTGGAGCCGCGCTCCTCCTGGTTTTGTGGGGCCCCTCGGATGAGGAAGGAGCTGTCAGCTCCTCTGGCACCATCTCCTGATGATTCCCAGCAGGAGCAGCGGGATTTGCTCCATGGATTTTGCCCCCACGGAGCACAGGGCAGGAGTGCTCGGGCAGGGCCGTGCTCCAGGTTTGGTGTCCCACACCAGATGTGCTTCCCGACGCCCAGCAGGGCACAATCCTCACCCTGCGATGGCCCATCCTGATTCCATCCCATCCCAGCTCCCCCTGAACCCCTCCCTGGCACACATGGAGGGCTTTTCTGCTTCCAAAAGGAGCATCCTGGAATGGCCCATCCTGATTCCATCCCAGCAGGAGGAGGCTGCAACATCCCCCGACCCTGAGCTTCCCCAGGCAGCTCCAGCCCCGCGGGGAGGGATTTTCCAGCAGGGATGGTGGGAGCTGGGATAGGATTGCTTTTCCACAGTGATAGGATTGCTTTTCCACAGTGATAGGATCACTTTTCCACAGTGATAGGATCGCTTTTCCACAGTGATAGGATATAGGATCACTTTTCCACATTGATAGGATATAGGATCACTTTTCCACAGTGATAGGATACAGGATCACTTTTCCACATTGATAGGATATAGGATCACTTTCCCACAGTGATAGGATCACTTTTCCACAGTGATAGGATACAGGATCACTTTTCCACATTGATAGGATATAGGATCACTTTTCCACAGCGATAGGATCACTTTTCCACAGTGATAGGATCGCTTTTCCACATTGATAGGATATAGGATCACTTTTCCACATTGATAGGATATAGGATCACTTTTCCACAGTGATAGGATATAGGATCACTTTTCCACAGTGATAGGATATAGGATCACTTTCCCACAGTGAATGATAGGATCACTTTCCCACAGTGATAGGATATAGGATCATTTTTCCACAGTGATAGGATATAGGATCACTTTCCCACAGTGAGTCCATGGGGGAAGGAGCTCGGAGCTCCTCTCTGGAAGCTCAGGGATGAACACCCACTTCAGAGCAAACACCGGAGCGGGATGAGCTCCGTGCACGGATCAGGGATGAACCAACGGCCCAGCCTGCAGATTCCAGGGAATCCAGACTCCAGAGCCCCTTCCAGTGCCCCACCCCAAGAGAGCTGCAGAGGGAGATGAGGACACGGAGTGCCTGCACACGGGGAATGGCTTCCCAGTGCCAGAGGGCAGCGTGGGACCGGGCACTGGAAGGAATTGTTCCCTGGGAGGGAAGAGAAGAAGCTGCGGTGCCCCATCCCTGGAAGTTGAGTCCCATCCCTGTCCAGAGCCAGGCTGGAGCAGCTGGATAATCCCTGAGATCCCTTCCAACCCCGAGTCCATGATTTTTGCCCTCAAGGATGGACCGAGCCACGTTCCCAGGTGGATCACGTCCAAGGTTCTCCCGCCCTGCCACCGCTGCCAGCCCCCAACCAGCACTGGATTTTATTTATTTTTATTCTGAATCTTCTTCCCAGCCCCTAAAGCTGCCCAGAGTTTCCAATAAGCCTCTGCCCATTGGGATTCCCACCCTCGGTCTGGTTCCTCCTTGTGCTCCTCAACAAAACAGGGCTGAGTTTTTGGGAAGCTTAGAATTCCATCCTCAACCTCAGGAGAGGTAAGGAGAAAAATACTCAGGGACACGAGGCAAATTCCTGCCTAATTCCTCGGGAGCCCCAATCAATGGGAGACTTCTCCTCTCTGTTTATTTATTTTTTTCCCAGCAGAAGTCCCAGTCTGCCCTCGCCCTCTTCCAAAAATCCACACCCAGGAGCTGTGACATCAGAGGATATTTTAGGAAGGCAGCTTTGTCCCCAGCCCAGCTCTGCTGTGGCTCCCTTTCCCTCACACAGGCACCGCTGGCTCCCGGCTGCCAAAGCTGGGGGTGAAACGGGAATTTGAAAAAAAAAAAAAGCAGGAATTGTCCTTTCCAGAAGGAATAATATGCTTGGCTTGTCCCGGTGTTGACACAAGGGTGACTCACAGGCCCAACAATGCGGGACTGTTCGGAGGTGCAGGGCAGGAGCTGGAGTTGGCCCCGTGTCCCCTGGGTTTGTGAGGAGATCTCCAAGAAAATCAACCAACAGTGAGCGGAGTTCCTGCTGTGAGAGATCCCAAAGGGTGAGCCTGTGGGGACAGGGATCCTAAAGAGATGATCCCAAAGGGCTGAGCCTGTGGGGACAGTGATCTCAAAGGGTTGATCCAGTTGGGACAGTGATCCTAAAGAACTGAGCCTGTAGGGACAGTGATCCCAAAGAGCTGATCCTGTGGGGACAGGGATCCTAAAGAGCTGATCCCAAAGAGTTGATCCTGCAGGGACAGGGATCCCAAAGGGCTGATCCTGTAGGGAGAGTGATCCTAAAGGGCTGATCTCAAAGGGCGGAACCCAAAGGGCTGATCCTGTAGGGAGAGTGATCCCAAAGAGCTGATCCTGTGGGGACAGGGATCCCAAAGGGTTGATCCAGTTGGGACAGTGATCCTAAAGAACTGAGCCTGTAGGGACAGTGATCCCAAAGAGCTGATCCCAAAGAGTTGATCCTGCAGGGACAGGGATCCCAAAGGGCTGATCCCAAAGGGCTGAGCCTGTGGGGACAGGGATCCCAAAGGGTTGATCCAGTGGGGACAGTGATCCTAAAGAACTGAGCCTGTAGGGACAGTGATCCCAAAGAGCTGATCCCAAAGGGCTGATCCTGTAGGGATAGTGATCCCAAAGAGCTGATCCTGTGGGAACAGTGATCCCAAGGGCTGATCCCAAAGGGCTGATCTCGAAGAGCTGATCCAGTGGTGACAGTGATCCTAAAGAGCTGAGCCTGTGGAGAGAGCGATCCCAAAGAGCTGATCCCAAAGAGCTGAGCCTGTGGAGAGAGCGATCCCAAAGAGCTGAGCCTGTGGAGAGAGCGATCCCAAAGAGCTGAGCCTGTGGAGAGAGCGATCCCAAAGAGCTGAGCCTGTGGAGAGAGCGATCCCAAAGAGCTGAGCCTGTGGAGAGAGCGATCCCAAAGAGCTGATCCGGTGGGAACAGTGATCCCAAGGGCTGATGCCACGAGGGACAGGGAGGATGAGCAGCAGCAGCTGCCGTGCCGGGTGTCCCACAGCCAGAGGAACGTGCTGCAGATCCCTCACCCTCCTGCTGCTCCAGCCTGGAGCCCGTCCACGCTGCCCAGGGCTCGGCACAGACCTCACACAGACCCCAAACCCCAAATCCCAAATCCCAAATCCCAAATCCCAAATCCCAAATCCCAAACCCCACATCCCAGCTGTCCCGCAGCCCCGGGTGCGCTCCCTGCGTGTCACCCTGACCCCGGCAGCCTCATCTCCTCCTCGCAAACCTCAGCCTTGGCTCGTGGCACCCCCAGCCAGGGAACAGCTGGGAAAAGCTTCATCCCAGACAGCGAGCCTTTTCCCGGGATTTGAAAAGGTCAGCAACCAAATCCATCTTATCGTACAACTCCAGCCCTTCCCGCCGCCGGCTTTTCCACGGCCTGGGAGGGGATGCTGCTCCCGGGGATGCTGCAGGCCCTGCGCAGGATGAGGATCCCACCCCCGAGGTTCCCCGAGTTCAGCTCCGAGCGTGGAAGGCTTTTCCCTTTCCCAGCCTGGCTCCGCTCCCTGCTGGCTGCGTGCCCGTAGCTGGCAGCTCCCGCATCCCAGCAGATCCATAAATAATTCAACAGCTTGCTAAAAAAGCACGGATCCGTCACGTTTATGGTTCTGAAACGCGCACAGAACCGGGGCAGAGACCTGGAGCAGCAGGAGAGAGTGAGGAGAAGTCGGGGAATATCACCAGGGAAAGCACTGGAGACTCCCGCTACGACAGGGCCGAAGGAAGGGGAAAACCTCAGACTCTGAGTTCATTCCTCAACAAAAGCAAAAAACCCACGAGTTTCCTAATTCCAGGCAGGGCCCTGAGCAGCTCTGTGAGGAATCCCAGCTCCAGTCAAAGCCGTTTTTCCACACTTCCAGTAGCAGATCCTTTAAAATTCACAGCGAGAGGAGCACGCTCGTCCTTGGCCGTGCGGGCCCATCCATCCCCAGCTCCGGGAGCTGAGAATGCCACAGAGACAAATTCCATCCTCCCTGCAGCTCCTGCTGCTCTGCTGAAGGCACATCCAGCCCTCGCTGAGGCTCCGTGGGAAGTCTGGGAGCCCCCTTCCCACATTTCTGTTATTTCAGCAACCGACCTGCAATCGCAATTCCACGTCCTGCGCTCCGCACAAATCCGTGGCAGATTAAAAGAGCATTTTTTTTTTCCTGCAGAGATCTCCAAATCTTTCTGGCAGGGGGGGAGGGCTGACAACCGCCTGGGCTCCAGCCCACTGCTCTTTTCCTTGCACTTTTCCTTTCCTTGGCTCTTGTGCTCAGTGGAGTGAAAAAAGTAATTTTTTTTTTTAATGTGTGTGCACAAGATAATAAAAATCAGGGTCCTGCACTCGCAGGAGGAGCCATCAGCATTCCAGCCCCACTCCTGGGATTTGGGGCACTCCAGACCCAGCTCCAGGGATTTGGGGCACTCCAGACCCCACTCCTGGGATTTGGGGCACTCCAGACCCACTCCAGGGATTTGGGGCACTCCAGACCCAGCTCCAGGGATTTGGGGCACTCCAGACCTCACTCAAGGNTTGGGACACTCCAGCCCCACTCCAGGGATTTGGGACACTCCAGCCCCACTCCAGGGATTTGGGGCACTCCAGACCCAGCTCCAGGGATTTGGGGCACTCCAGACCCCACTTAAAGGATTTGGGGCACTCCAGATCCAGCTCCAGGTGTTTGGGGCACTCCAGACCCAGCTCCAGGGATTTGGGGCACTCCAGACCCCACTCCTGGGATTTGGGGCACTCCAGCCCCAGCTCCAAGGCTCTCATCCCAAGGGAATGAGGGCCAAAAGGGAAAAAAGGGAGGATTCGCAGCCTGGGTGACTGGCCTGAGGATGGGGATGGAAAATCCATCTCCTCATCCCTTCCAGGGCTTCCCTGGAAACCAGCGGGGGCTCTGCTCTCCCTGAGGAGGTGACAGTGAAAGGTGACACTCCACAGAAAAGCTCAGCGCACTGCCAAGGACCCGCCAGGCTCGCAGGGAGGTGGGAAGGGATGGATACCAGGCTGGGAGGTGGCAGGAATGCAGAACAGGAGTTCAGTGTTGCCACACACAGCAATTTCCTCTTTTCCAGCTCCCACCTCGCGATATGGACACAATTCCCACTCACCTGCTGGAGGAAAACACGGAGCTGAGGGTGCTCCACTCAAATCAAACCAACCAAAACAAACTGAACCGAAATGGGAGGTGCCTGCCTGATCCTGCCTGGAATACAAACAACTTGCCAGAGACCTGCAAGAGATTTGGATTTCCTAAAAGCACTCCCAGCCATCCCAGGAAGGGTAATTCCCATTCGTCAAGTTGAGTTTTTCCTGGCAGCACCTTCCAATCTCTTGGCACCGCTTCCAAGCTCCAGCAAACAGCTGTGGATGTTTGGAAGGGGAGCTGCTGCACGCCAGTCAGGTGTGGGAGCTGATCAAAGCCCTGACAGACGGCAGGGCTGTGCCTGCATGACAAATGACGCTTTAATTAATTCTTTTCAATGATCCCTCCTCCCAGAAGGAAAAGGGAATGTATTTCTCTGTTGCGTTTTGTTCTCTCCAAGAGAAAATCCAAGTTTTCTCTTGGGCAAACTCCCTTCAGCCGCTTGTGCCATCGCCGAACTGCTCTGGGAACGAAAAGGATCCTGACAAACCTCATGGAAGCAGCAGCACCAAGCTGGAATTTTGTCAGAAACACCTCTTTTCCCCGAGCATTCCCACCAACGTTTCCCGTTAACCTCGGGACAAGGTGTCACCTCCAGAGCCAAGCTCGTGCTGCTGGGAGAGCTCTCCTCTCCTCCCGGCCCGTGCTGGCTGCTCTGCTGAACCCACCCGCGGCAGGACGAGTGGGAAAAGCCTGGACCAGCTGTCCAGATGTGAGTCCAGAGAGCACCGGGATCAGCGGCCTGGAGCTCCCAAATCCGTCAGGATTTCGGGCTCCGAGTTCCCCTCCCGGCAGCGCTTTGGGCACAAAGCACGGGATCCACACCAGGTGCGGATCACGGAATAACCCGGGCTGGAAAGGAAACTTCCAGGCCCCGAAATGAGCAGGGACATCTTCGCTCGGAGCCCGTCCAAGTGTTCGCAGGGATGAGCACTGCAGGGATGAGCATTCCAGGGATGTCTGCAGGCGCTACGTGGACCGGCTGGGACGCGGCGCTCCGGCACATCCTGCCCCCAGGATTAGGGACACGGGGTGGGACAAACCCTTCCCTCACGGATTTCTGCCTCCTCCTCCTCTTCCCGAGCCAGCCGTGGCGGGGGAGGAGGGAGTTGTGCAAATCCCAGGGCCCCAGGGAAGCCTCTGGATTCCCTGGCAGCAGCCGGAGGCTCCGGACAAGCCGCTCCGCACGCAAAGCTGCCGGGACAGCCCCGGCCAGAGTCAGCAGGATTCCCCTCCTCGGGATTCAGGGCAAAATAAAAATAAACCCGGGAGAACTCGGAACGAGCGGCCAATTGGTAACACCCAGGAACTCGGGGGCTCCGCGAGCTCTCAGATATTCCAGGAGTACAAAAGAGTTCCTGAGCTACGGATAAAAAACCAGGAGCGGGGAGTTTGGGGGAGCAGGGTGGGCGCTGCTGGTTTCACATCTCCTGGTTTTCCCTCCGGGAATGGAAGGAGGATTCCCCCCAAAACACCTGGAAGGAGAATCCTCATCCTGCTGCTCCAAGGATGCTCTGGAACGAGTGCCAGGGGGGCTGAGGTGCCACACCGGTGACACGGTCACAGCTTGGTGGCACAGACTCATAGCTGGCTCAGTGACGATTCCAACAGGAGACACCTTAAACTTCCCACGGCTTCTTTTTTGTCCGATCTGTGCCGTGAAAATGTCGTCTCGTTGGAAAAACGAGGTCAAGAATGAAATCCTGAGCCCAGTTTGGGGTCCTGAGCGCGAGAAGGACGAGGAGCTGCTGGAGCAGAGCCAGAGGAGAGCGCAGAGATGCTCGGCGGGGAGAAGGGAAAGCTCCAGGGAGAGCTTGGAGCCCCTTCCAGAGCTTAGAGAGGAACTGGAAAACGGGGAAAACGACCTTTTGCACAGACAGGTAGTGACAGACAAGAGGGAACGGCTTCCAACCCACAGAGCAGGACTGTTTGGGATTTTGGGATGAGACTCAGAACACAGCTTTGCAGAGGGCAGGGGGCCACAGGGCATTTTTCCAAGTGGTTCTGCTGCAGGGATGGGAAGCAATCAGGAATCCCCCCAGATTTGCAGGAATGCTCAGACTGCTCCTAAGATTTCTCTCACACACGCAACGGGGATGCTTCAAACCAAACATCTGCCCACAAAGAAGGTACAGGAAGAATATTAATTACTAATTAAAGGAGAATATTAATTACTAATTAACAGGATGACGCCACGTCCTGCTTTTATTCCGGCAAAACTGAAATCCAGCAACTGATTTACTTTTTCTCTGTTCTTCGGAAGCACAAATATCACACCTTGGAAAGGGCAAGTCCTGGTGCTCCCGCTTTCTTCTGAGCACCAGAAGCAGCTGAATTTGGGTTTGTGCACCTGGATGTGCTCCTGGCACATTCCCTGTGTCCTCCAGCTGGGGCTCTCCGGCAGCACCTCCCTCTCCCAGCCCTCACCCCCTCGTCCCACGTATTTCAAATTCCTTTAAAGCTCTTTCACGACGCATTTGCCAATTTTCCAGGATGCTGGGAATCTCCGTCAGCACCAAGGCAGGAAGAACCACAAATGCATCACACCCCAAAAACCCACAGCAGGCTCGCTCCAAGAGCATTCCTGCAGCGTGAGCACGGGTTATCCTCAGCACCAACAGCACAGAGCGGGGTGAGAAACACGGGGAAAGGAAAAAATCCTGACTTGCAGTGGCCAGGACCGCCCCAGGGAGTCCCAGCAGGCTCAGGAACACATCCCGTGTCCCTTGCTGAGTGATTCCTGGCTTTCCTGAGCAAGGTGAGGAAAAGGGAGATGTGGAGCTGCTCAGCTGCAGCTGGGTCTTGCTCTGAGGCAAAGTGCTGGGATTTAATTGATTTACAGGATGATGGACACGGCTCAAAATCCCTGCACTGAGAGCTCTGAGGAGTTTGATTAAAGGTGAACATAAATCAACCCCCCCAGGATCCTCCCTCTGTTCCTGTGTCACAAACGCTTCCAGAGCTGGGGTGTCGCTGTAGGACACAGAACACAGACACACACCGCAGCTCAGGTGATCAGAACAGAGGAGAAGAGGGTTTATTTTTTCTGCCTCCAGTATTTATAGTTTTCCAAAAGTGACAGTGGATTGGACGGTGGCAGTGCCACCTCTCCAAAGACACTGCACAGACAAACAGCCCATCAATTTTTCTCCTCCTCTTTGAAGGAATGCAAAAACAGTGAGCTGTTTACAGAAAGTGTGTGAGAAAGTTCTTCACAAATATGTAAATATCAGAAGGCTTAGAAAGCCTTACAAAAATCAGGGCGACACTGGGGCTGTCCCACCTTACAAACACCTCCAGCTGGAGCTGCTGCTGGGGCTCAGCCCCAAATCCGTTCCCCACGCACAACCCCACATTTGTAGGAAATTCAGTCTGACTCCAAATTCAGTCTGATCCCCCAAAGCAACCAAAACACTGAGGAAAAGATTCACTGAAACATCCAGTCCCTGCTCCCTTTCCCTAAGGATAAAGGTGGGGAGGGCCTGGCCCAGATTCCCAGGGAAAAGCTGCGCCTGCCCCATCCCTGGACGGGGTTTGGAGCGTCCTGGGACTGGATGATCCTGAAGATCCCTTCCCTCCCAAACCATTCCACGATTCTGGGATCTCAGCTTTTGGCTCCAGGGGTGAAGGGCTCTGCTGAGGGGAAGGAAAATCCCCCTCAGAGGTTTCACTGCTGAAATGTCTGTTTATGCTTTACCATCCGCAACGGCTTCGTTTTTAATAACCTTGTCATCTCACCTATGTAAAATATGCGTTCAAATTAAACCCCACAGATTTGGGGGGTGTTGCTGTAGGTTAAACAAACATCCCTGTGATTCAGTCCTACAGAAAATGCTCAGATTGTTCACATAATTCAGCCAACCCATTTTTTATTAAAAAAAAAAAGAGAGAACATGCAGAATAACACAATACATGCTCAGCAGCTGCGATTACGCCATGAATTTTCCTCCCTCACAAGAGGTGACACCAAAAATTCCACGCCTCTCCCAAAAAATCCAAGCTGCAGCAACAGAAATGACTTGGACACAAGATCTAAGCTCTGCTGCAGGTATTTCACCTGCACACGCTGGCTGGACATCTGCCAGGTTGTTCCCAAGAAATACAAGCAACCCTGAGCCCCAAAAGAAGTTTGTGTTAGCTGGGAGAAAATTCAATCCTACAAAAATAACCCCACAACTGGATTGGGATCTGGAGCCGGTGGAGATTTGTTATGAGGGTGGTAAAACACTGGCACAGGGTGCTCAGAATCCCTGCAAGTTTTCCAGGCCAGATTAAAACAACCTGGGATAGTGGAAGGTGTCCCCACGGCAGGACAGGAATGAGATGGTTTTTAAGGTTCCTTCCAACCCAAACCATTCCATGATCCTACAACTCTCTGGGCTCCGCAATCCCATCCTCCTTGGTGTTTTTCTTGGCTGCACAGGAAGAAGAAGCACCTGAGAGCACCTTGTCCCTCCGCCACAGGCACTCACCTGGGCTCAGCTGCCTCCGCATCCCAAACCAGCACAGCAGGGATCCAGGGATTAATTATGAGGATCCAGGGATGGGATTATGGCAGTGTTACAAGCAGGAAATTTATAGGATTAAACACTTTTTAATGCCATACACACACACAGGCAGGAGCCTTTGCAATGGAGAACATCTCCCACCTCCTCAGCCACAACAGAGGGGACAGCCCCTCTCCTCCTGCTGACGCCTTCAGTTTTAGCTTCTCTATTTTTCACATTCTGTGCTGTTTAAACTGTAGTTCTGGGCTTCATATGAAGGTGAGCTCTCTGCAGAGTGGGGACACAAAACAATTCCTTTCCAGCTTGGGACAAATTTTAGGCCCAAGAGTGGAAACAACAGTGAAGGGAGAGAGGGAACAAGGAGGATGGAGCTTCATCAGCTGGAGCTGGAATTGGACAATGAACTCCAATCTGCTGATGAACCAAAACCTATAAAAGTGTGAGGCCTCATGATTGGGGATCCATTTTGTGCCCATTTGTGGGTGTAAAATACTTATTATTTGTATATTTATATGTATATAATATATACATATAAAACTGAGCCCTCATGATCGGTGGCCATTTTGTGCCCATTTGTGGGTTTGCCTTGGGTGCAGCCCCAAGGGGTTCCTGCACTGCCCAAGCTGGATCCTTGCAATAAATCCCTTTTTATTCTTTTATTCTACCCAGTCTCTGTTTCCAGCTCAGCCTTTCCAGGCATCACTGCCAGGCCTGACATGGATTAAGCTACAGAAGGGAATTCTTTGTCCGTGCAATGATTAAATCTGGGTGAACCCACAACAACAAGCCCCGTCCATCACCTCTTTCCCCGAGCAGCAAGTTAAGTCTTGCTCCCATAAATGTGACTGAATTCCACGGAACTCCAGCCTTGCAGGCCTGGGGGAGAGGGGAGGTTCTGCCAGAGGGATGATTGATTTCCAGAGGAGGCAGGAATGCGATGCTAAAGAAAAGTCAGATGCATTTATTGAAGTTTGCTCAGCAGGGAACTGTGGCACGAGGGCTCTGCATTGTGGGGACACTGAGTCACTCAAGGCCGGCTCAGGGGCACGGTGACAGCAAATTGTGACCTGCACTGCTCCCCCCACCACGTGGCACAGGAACTGTGGCAATTACACCCCCAAAAAGCGGAGAGGGGAGAAACAACTCCCACAGAATTACCTCACCGAGGATGGGAACCCACCCCAAGCTCTGGCTTTGCGCTGGAGAACATCTGTGAGCACACGGAGCCAGGCTTTAACACCTGCCTGCATATCCACACAACCCCCTGGATCCTCAGGCTGCAAAAGCTGCACAGATAACACCAAGAGGGCAGTGCCAAAGCCGTGGATGCCCAGGAATCGCCATTCCCACCGTTCCCAGTGACACTGCCCACATCCTGCTCTGCACTCCCGGCTTTGTGCCGCTCTCATCTCGCTGCTCCTTGGCCGGCGCTCCAGGCCAGCTCAGATCCCTCCCCGAGGACGCAGCTGGGGAGGTTCCAGAGCTGAACACGACACCGGGACTCCCACACGTTCCCCAGGGCTGCTCCAGCCCTGCCCTTCCACGGCTCTCAGGTTTCTAGGAACTGGAACCAGGTGCTCGGAAGCTCAGGATGCAGCTCCAACAGCTCGTGTGGCCTTCGGCCTGCCAGGGCTGAGCAGGACAGCACAAACCGACCCGGGGTCATTTCACACAAGCCCACGAGCTTCCCACCCTGGCTGAACCTCGGGATGCAGCTGCGGGGAGCAGGGCTGGGATTAACATCCCGTCCCTGCTCTGCAGTGAGGCACAGGGGTGGCACGGTTCTGGAAATCTGTCACTAAACAGTGCAACCAACCCAGAGCCCAAAAATAAGCTTGGTTTAGGTGGTGGGAAGAGGCAATCCCACAAAAATAATCCTACAAATTGACTGGGATGAGAAGCAGGTGAGGGTTTACAAGGTGAGGGTTTACAGAGGAGCTTGGCTGCCCCTGGATCCCTGGGAGTGTTCCAGGCTGGAGTAACCTGGGAGAGTGGAAGGTGTCCCTTGGCAGAGGGTGGAACGAGAGGAGCTTTGAGTTTCCTTCCAACCCAAACCATTCCATGATCCTATGATACTTCCAGACCAAGACGAGGGACACACATCCACACTTTTTTCCCCCAGATTCACTTAAACTAACCCCAGGAATCACAGCACTCCAGGAACCATCCCTCTCTGAAAGGAAACCATTATTCCTCCTTTTTCCCCACTGGCCCCAGCAGCAGGTTGCTGTTAACTTGTCCTCAGCCTAAAAATAGTTCTCCTTAAAGGAAATCCAAACCCTGCACTCTGCTCCTTCCCTCACTCCCTAATTAATGGTTTCCAGGTCAGCCTGGCTCTCCAGGAACATCTGTTTGTTCTCACTCCCTCCAAGGAAAGGCAAAGCTGACCTGAGAGAGGAACCTGAGAAAGAATTTGGTGTCTGCAGAGCCTCCCTGCCACGGACATCCGGATATCGGGGCCTTGCAGCGGGAAGGAGCATCCTCAGAGGCACATCCCCACTGCAGGGCTGCAGTGTGTGTGTGTCCCCAATTCCAGAGGCATCTCCAGCTCCACAGGAACAGCGGGATCACCCACAGCTGCTTTTGGGAGCATTTCTGCAAAAATGCAGAAATAAATGAAATTAAGTGAGTTGGAGCCACACAGATCATCCGAATGCAGCTCCTGGCCCTGCGCAGACACCTGAACCAACCTCACCCTGTGAATCCCTGAGAGTGTTTTCCAAACGCTCCCGGAGCTGTGGCCATTCCCTGGGGAGCCTGTTCCACCCTCTGGGGAAGAACCTTCCCCTAAAATCCAACCCAAACCTCCCCTGATGCAGCCCTTAAAGCCACCTGAAACTCTTTGCTGGCTTCCTCACATGGGGGAGTTGCCCTCAAGAATAATTTGAATTTATTTTCTACACGTGAGGGAGACTTGAGCAAAGCCAGGAGAGGTTTTGTCTTTCAGTTTAAGTGAGGTTTGCACGTTTCCAATCCATCTGATGGCAGGACAGGGAACATTTATCTTGCTTTGCATGGGTTTGAGGAGAGGCAGGAGACCGGGAAACTCCAAATTTGTCACACGGGAACCCCCCTGTGCCACATTCCCCAGCTTCCCTTGGCTCCACAAAACAAAAGGTAAAGCTGGGAGATGAACTGCAGCAGGAATCTGGGAGATCCACAGAAAAATCAGCCCTGAGGATGTCATTAATAAAGATGGAAAATCACGGACAAACTGCTTCCGACAGCAAAGCTGGAGCAGCAAGGAAGAGGCAACATGAGGGATGAGCAGGAGGAAGAGAGACATCTCCCACCAGGGAGTCCCTAAATGAAGAGAGATGGGCAATAAAATGAAAAGCAGCAGGGGACGAGCTGGAAGATGGAGGAGATGGGAGTGTCCTGGTTCTCAGCACATCCAGGAACAGAACCTGGCCCCGGGATCTCCCCTGGAACCTGTCAGCACCTCCGACAGAGCCATCACTCGTCAGCACAGCCCTGCTGGAGCTCCCAGGCTGTGACACCACCAGCTCAGCTGCGGCTCCCGCCCAGCCAGGGACGAGATTCCCGCGTTCCAAGAGGCAGCGCTGCCGGGACGGGGAGCTGCTGACAGGAGTGAGGCAATCCTTCCAGCCCCGCTCCTCCTCAGCTCCCCCGGGAGCGCGGGGGCTGTGGGTGACAGCGCTGCAGGGCCACCAGCTGGGATTGCTGCCAGCCAGGCACCGGGGAGGGATGAACGGGCTGGGATGGCAGAGCTGAGTGTCCCAGGGTCCCCTCTGCACATTCCAGGCTCTGCCAGCACGGGGACACAGCCAGCGCTGTGCTCCAGAACAAACCACCCTGGGAAACGTTCCTGGGGAGCAGCCTGATCTGGGAAAGGTGTTCCTGCTCTGGGGAAGGTGTTCCTGCTCTGGGAAAGGTGTTCCTGCTCTGGGGAAGGTGTTCCTGCTCTGGGGAAGGTGTTCCTGCTCTGGGAAAGGTGTCCCTGCTCTGGGGAAGGTGTTCCTGATCTGGGAAAGGTGTTCCTGCTCTGGGAAAGGTGTTCCTGCTCTGGGAAAGGTGTTCCTGCTCTGGGAAAGGTGTTCCTGCTCTGGGAAAGGTGTTCCTGCTCTGGG
>VXBU01019353.1:32247-46203 GCA_013400315.1 Bombycilla garrulus
CTCTGGAAGGTGTCTCTATCTGGAAGGTGTCCCTCTCTGGAAGGTGTCTCTCTCTGGAAGGTGTCCCTCTCTGGAAGGTGTCTCTCTCTGGAAGGTGTCCCTGCTCTGGGAAATGTGTCCCTGCTCTGGGGAAGCTGTTCCTGCCCATGGAATGTGAGATCCCTCCCAATCCATCCCATCCTGTGATTCTGTCCCAGAACTCTTCCAGTTCCATAACTCTGATCAGTTCCAGATCCGTATCACAGAGCAGGAACATCCAACCCCTCTGCCCAAACCCCAGCAGGGATCCCCCTGAACCCTCAGGAACACCTCGTGGGAAAAGAGGTGAATTTTATGGAAGCACTGCCCTGAAGTGCAACACCCTGACCTTTAACTCCATTTAATTAATTACCCACTTAATTGAGGTGTGAATCTGCCCTCCTGGCACTCACTGGAGTTGAACTCAGGGACAAAGTGACCCTGGACAAGGACAGGGACACGTCTGGGACAGGGAATGAGGATCCGGGAAGAGCCGCTATCCAAGATCAAAGCATTAATTAAACCCTAATTCATCCTCCTGATGAGAAAGCTGCAAAAGCACCCGGGATTTGAGATTGGCTCCGCACTCCCACCCTGGCCAATCCCACAATGATTCCCTGGCTCGCTCCAGGGGTGAGGGAAGGTTATGTTTGCACTCCGAGTGAAAAGCTCCGGATTTATTTTTCTGCTCGGCAAAAGAAAACCCCAAATAATCCTTTTACGTTCAGGTCAACCCCAAAGCATGACCAATCCCTTCGTTTTGGTTTGGTGCTCCTGACCATTCCTGCATTCTGCAGGAAGGTTTGGAGGTTTTAAGATATTACTGGGAAATGGAAGAATGGGAATATTGAGCTCTGAAAACATAGGAACAAAACTCAGCTGCCCTTTACAAAATGATGAGCTCCCAGTGCCAACTCAGTAAAGAGCTGCAGTCAACCCCAAAATTGCATTTCTCAGCAAATAAACTCCTCATCCTGGAAGAAGTTGCCCAAATCTGCGCAGATTCCAAAAAAATAGCTCCAAGATTTGAGCTCAGCTCAAATCTCCATCACCACATCCAGGTTTGGATCCTCTCCTAATGTTCCCAAGCCATGGAGTGGAAACATTTTAAGAAGGACTTTGACAAAAGCGATTTAATGGTGTTTAGCTTTGCTCTTAAGAGGAAAATAGAGAAATAATGTGATCTTTTACCTTTATTCTGAAAAAAAAAAGGTGTAGGAGATGGGAATTTTGCCCTATGGGGTGCTTAAACTGGTTAAATGATGCCTGGAAGCATCCCTAAAAATGCCTGGCCCCACTACCTGTCTGTCCATCTGCCTGCTCTGTCCTCCCTTTGCCAGCACATTTTGTGGGTTTCCCCAGTGGAAAGAACTGGGGGATTTTTCCAGTGGTGGCTTGACCCAAAAACCCCCAAAAAGCCCCAAGAGATGCCCTGTGGGTGAGAGTCCCGCTCGGGTTTGGTCTGTTCTGGGTGTTTTTCAAACGGCAAAATCCTTTCATCTGCTGGGAAAGCAGCACGTGGGCTCCCATAAAACAGCAAAGCCGTGACCCTGGGGATTCGAGCGCTCCAAACTCTGCTCCCTGCGAGCCAAGGCTTCTCCTCTGTTCCCAGAACTGCTGCTGCTCCAGGAGAGTCAGAGAAGAGGTGAAACAGCACCCAAAATTCCACTATTGAACAGCAAAATAAACACAGGACACCACACCTGGCCAAGATCTGCTCCTACAGCAAGGCAGATCTCCAGAAGTTGCACATTCCACGAGGAATAATATCCAAAAATTCAATCCAGCACAACTCCTGCCACCCAAGGATGGGCTTGACCTGCACACACCAAGTTTTTATCATGAAAATATCGCCCAGAAGAAACACATCAAATAAAATACTTGCCCCAAACCTCTAAAATTTGAAAAATTAATGATTAAACAGGAACAGGTTATAGCTGAGGATAGGATTAGATGTTCGGAATGTCAAGGAAATGAAATATTCCTGTTCTGGGTGGGAAAACCTGCCCAGGGAAACTTAAATCACACCCAGCCAGCTCAGGCTGAGGCAGCAAGGAGAACTCTCAGTTGGAGCCACCACAGAAATATTCCACTTAACCTGGGTCAGTCTGAGCATCTTGCACTTTGCATTTTGGAGAGAGGGCTGAGTGATGCAGGAGATTCCCACTGCAGGGAAAGGTTTTCTCAGGAGTTTTATGCTGCTGTTTCCTTTATAAAATGCCCACACACTGCTCTGCTCCATCCTTCCTCGTCCCTCAGCACTTCCTCACTCCTCATCAGCTGTCCCAAGGAAAGGAGAGGCTGAGGCTGGAATAAAACCAGCCCAGGTTTGACAGTCCTGGGTGAGCGGGGCTGATCCAGCCCCAGCGACGAGTTCCCGAACCCGGCCAGCACCGGACGGGAGTTCACTCCCTCCTCACAACAAACCGAACCCACAGCTCTGTAAGGGCTGATCCTGTCAGCTTCCAGCTGAGCCCATGCTGAGGAAATCCAGCAGGTTTCCATGAACTGCTCAGTTCTCACCACGCAGAGCGGGGATGAGGAGCTGGGGGTGCTCCGAGCGTTGGCTCCGGGCCCTGCTGAGCTGAGCTGGATCCCCTCAGGAAAAATCCCCTTTTCCCAAACCTGTGGGTGGTTCAGAGACAGGCTTTCATTGGGCTCAGGGACAAGAGGGTGCAGCTGGAAGTTTGCATACGGATCTTGACTCGCAGAGAGCTCAGATCCAGGGAGTTGGGTCAGATCCACGTTGAGGATTCGATATCAAAAATCACCCGTGGGCTTTGGGAAAGCCAGGCCTGGCATAACCACAATAACAGCACTGCCCTCCTTGGAGTCTGACTGACTGCAGAGAGCTCCAAACCCACGCCAGGGCAGCAGGGAAGCTGTGCCCTGCGCTCACTGCCACAATTCCAGTGGACACAAGAGCAGCTGTTGCTCCAGAGCAGGCACAACTCCTAATGTGCTTCCCATCCACGGCCCAGCGCTGCCAGAACTCCTCTCAACACCCTCAGAGCTGCTATTTCTGTTTTGGGGGAAGAGCTGCACAGCTCCTCTGCTTTCACATCCAAACGCGTTCGGTTTTTTTTTTCATCCTCCTCCTCCTGTTTTCCCTGGCATCCGCTCCTGCTCCATCTGGGCCAGCGCTGGGAGCAGGGAATGGCAGGTGGGGCCTGTACCTGCTGTGCTCCGGCTGCTGCTCCAGCCAGCTTTATCCACAGCTCCTCGGCACTCCCCAACTTTGCACACTCCACAAAGGGTTCTCCTTCCCAGGAGGGAGCTCCGAAAGCTCCAGGGTCACGGATGGGGAGTGAGGAAGGAAGCGCAAGCTCGCGATGGACAGACCAAGGGGTAGAAGAGTTGGGGGCAGCTTTCCAGCAAGGCCACAGTGATTCCTGAAATTTTAGCTTTTTTTTTTTCAGATTCTGGCCCAGGGGCATCCAAAGGCCAGGAAAGCTGGGAAGGACCGCAGGAGTTTTCACCCAGCTCACAAATGGATCGAGAGCCACAGTGTGTGAACTTTGGGCTCAGAGCAGAGGGAATTACTGCAGGAAAAAGCTCCAGGCAGCGGGACTCTAAAGGATTGTAGAGGAATATATAAAATAGGAATATATAAAGTAAGAATACTCTGAGTTCTTAAGTGAAAATATTGAGGGAAAAAAAAAACCAAACAACCTGGAGTTTGGAAGGGCTGTGCAGCCCCTCCTGCTCCGGAGTTTTTTGTGAAGTTAAACCCCCCAGAGCCAAGGCCAAATCCATCAGCAGGGATCCCCAGGACAGATCCCCAGGATCTGGGATCTGCAGGTGCCAGGTCCTCCAGCAGAAATTAACGACAGGAACAGCGGGAGAAGCAAAGGAAACGAGCGGGACCAAACCCCATCCTCCCACCCCTCTGCAATGAACAGCGCTGCCCACCCTGATCCCAATCTCCCTGGAAATCTCCCCCTCCTGGCCACGCTGCTCGGATCCCAGGATTTTTTCCAGCTGCACCCCAGGTAGGCAGAGTTCAGAGCGCACATCTGGAGCGGGGCCAGCCCGGCCCACATCTGGCTTTGCTCTGGGCTTTGTTCGTGCCCGAGGCCACGGAGCATCCACCTCTCCCCTGCCTTTATCTCCTCCCAGGATCCCCTGGCTTGGAGCTGCTGGCTTTTATTGGAGCCGCGCTAAGGAGCTCTTTAATTAAGCAGCTTTTTTTTCTGGGGCTGTTTCTGATTGTATCAGGTTTAAAGCAGACCCCCAGGCCCAGCTCTCAGTCTCTGACACAAACCAGAGAGGTCTCCCCACAACAGCTCCCCAAACCTTCATTACTTTTGTGTTATTGCTTTTCTGCTTTGGAGGCCGGAGCAGGGTCTCGCAGCAGAGGGACTGAACTCTTGGAATTGCCCTCGCAGCAGAGACAGAGGCAATCCCAGATTCCTGCCCTTGGGAAGGTTTGGGAAAACCGCAGGTAACTCATTCTGAGCTCATCCCTGATTTTTGAGCAAGGTTAATGATGGGGCGTGCTCAAATTCCCTCACAACGTGGAGAAACCCTCAGATCGCAGGAAAAACCGCACTGAACCTTCTGCTCTTTGTCCCAATCCTTGTTTTCACTGTTGGGTCACCACCTCCCTGTGAACATTCCAACCCTTTTCCGGGCCGGACAGCAGGTGCAGAGTGATGGGATTTCACAGGCTGGATTTCTTTGGAAATCCTCGCTGCGGAACTTGCCTGCCTCACGGTGCTCTCAGCAGGAAGAGCCAAGGAAAAACCCCAGGAGCAGCAGCCGATCCCACTAAACAATTAACAAACAACTAACGGGATGGGTTTCCAAAGGCTCCTCCTGGGGAAGCCGGCAGGGCCAGGAAGGACTCAGAGGCTTGAGGAGGGGATTTTGTTCCGTGGAGTTCTCAGCCTTCCCTCCTTCCCCAGGGCTCGGAGCCGCACGGAGCGGCCACGCGCTCCTCCAGCACTGAAACCGCGCACCCAGAGCTCGGGAAGGCAGGGAAAGGCGGATGCAGAGCCCCGCTCAGCAGCACAGAACAATAAATCCTCCTCAGAGTTTCCAGGAACCTGGAGATCGCGGCCCGGAGCGTTTCTTTCCAGCGCACGCTGTCAGCACGATGACATCAGCGCATCCCGAAACGTGCGGGGCCCGTCCCCACGCACAGCCCACTCCCTCTGCTCCCGACCCGCGGGCTCATCAATCTCCCTCCTCGGGGCACTTCCCTGATCCTCCAGCGATGAAATCATCGATCTGGGATGTGACTCAGAGGGGCCGTGACTCACCCGCCTGAGCTCTGCAGCAGCTCCATGATTGGAGCTCCGTCCCTTCATCACTAAACTCCATCCCTTCATCCCTAAACTCCATCTCCTCAGCCCTGAGCTCTGCAGCAGCTCCATGATTGGAGCTCCGTCCTTTCATCCCTAAACTCCATCTCCTCGTCCCTGAGCTCCATACCCCCAGCCCTGGAGCTCTATCCTCTCATCCCTAAACTCCATTCTCCTCATCCCTGGAGCTCTGTCCCTTCATCACTAAACTCCATCTCCTCATCCCTGAGCTCTGCAGCAGCTCCATCCCCTCATCCCTGAGCTCCATCTCCTCAGCCCTGGAGCTCTGTCCCTTCATTCCTGAGCTCTGTCCTCTCAGCCCTGGAGCTCTATCCTCTCATCTCTAAACTCCATTCTCCTCATCCCTGAGCTCTGCAACAGCTCCATGATTGGAGCTCCATCCCTTCATCCCTAAACTCCATCCCCTCATCCCTCAGCTCCATCCCCTCACTCCTGGAGCTCCATCCCTTCATCCCTGGGTTCTATCAACTCATCCCTGAGCTCCATCCCTTCATCCCTGAGCTCCATGCCCTCGCTCCTGGAGCTCCATCCCTTCATCCCTGAGTTCTATTCCTTCATCCCTAAACTCCATCCCCTCATCCCTAAACTCCATCCCCTCATCCCTAAACTCCATCCCCTCATCCCTAAACTCCATCCCCTCATCCCTAAACTCCATCCCCTCATCCCTCAGCTCCATCCCCTCATCCCTAAACTCCATCCCCCCATCCCTAAACTCCACCCCCTCATCCCTAAACTCCATCCCCTCATCCCTAAACTCCATCCCCTCATCCCTGAGCTCCATCCCCTCATCCCTAAACTCTATCCCCTCATCCCTGAGCTCCATCCCTTCATCCCTTCATCCTCACGGGCTTGGTTTGAGATGCTGGCCGCTGAGACATTCCAAACTCTGGCACAGACCCATTGGGAATGCTCTCAAGTTTTGCTATTCCCAAGCAGTGTGAACACCAATCCCACGCTCCCACTTTTCCCTGCCCCGGGATGAGGTGGGAAGGCACCGGCTCGGCCGTTTGGATTTTGCTGCCGTTCCTTTGCTCCTGTCCCAGACGGAGGCTGGATCGGGAGGAAAATCCAGACCTGCTCCTTGGCAGAGCCACCCTCACACCGTGAGGACAGTTTGCTTTGGCAGCTCCCTCTAGCAATACAGAAATATATAGAAATATATACATTTTAATATCTTTGGCAAATGAAGGATCGTAAAAAGAAAAGTTGGTTGGCCTTCCTGGCCGAGCCAAGAACGTACTTCAGGTTAAAAAATAGACGCTGAAAAAGGACGGAGCCAGAAACAAAAACCTCCAAAGCAAACACTTTCCCTGCTCTGAAGCTGCTGTAGGAATTGCTGATGCCACAAATCCGTGTCAGGGATGGAGCACGTTGCTCCTGGAAAGCGGCTGATCCACAAAACACAGGCCACACCTTCAGGGAGCCATCCTAGAGACAGAATCCATCCAGGCAGCTCCAAAATCCCGAATTTATGGATGTGTTCTCATGCTCTGGAATGGATTTCACCCTGTGTAAATCACTGGGCTGATAGCGCACAACGAGGCAGAAACGCAACCACGTGCTCAGGGTGGAATTGTTCTCCTGTTCCCCTTTCCCTTTTCCTCGCAAGTTAATCCCAAAACGTGTAGGCTCAGTTTCATCCCCAGCTTCTCCCTGACCTTAGATCCTGTCAGCTCCTGGACAATAAATGGGGATTTTTTTGTGTGGAGAAGGAATTTTTTTGCTCGAGAGGGCTCCAGGAGGCCAAAGCTTGGCTGGGCAAGAAGCAGGGCAGGGTGAGATGGGATTTTGGGAAGGAATTCCTGGCTGGGAGGGTGGGAGGGATGGGCACAGGTGACCAGAGCAGCTGTGGCCGCCCCTGGATCCCTGGAAATGCCCAAGGCCAGGCTGGAATAACCTGGGATGATGGAACAGGGTGGGACTGGATGAGCTTTAAGGTCCCTCCCAACCCAAACAATTCTGGGGTTCTGTATCGTGGGAAGTTTGATAATTAAATAAGAAAATAACAGGAGTTTAGAGTTAACGGAGAGATGGAAAAGTTCTGGGAAGTTTGCTCGGTGCTGCCCCAATCCCGGCTGCAGCCATCACAGCAAGGAAGATGAAATGACTTCAGAAGTATTTGTAGGGATTTTCCCTAAGTTGGAGGCAAGACCAAAAAAAAGGTGAAAAGGGAATAAAGAAAATCCCCAAAGAGGGAAGAAACTCTGAGAAAGGAGAGCGCGGTGACAGAAATACTGATGGAGGAAGAGCAAAGAGATCAGGGATAAGAGGAGCTGGACAAGGGAAGAATCCAGAAAAAGAATCCAAGGAGAGGCAGCACCAGGGAGCTGAGAGACCCCTTGGAAACTCGGGGGGGCTCCCAGAGCATTTCCACTGAAACCCAGCAACGTGTTCTGGGGAGGGAGCCAGGAGATGAGCGGAGCAGGGAAGAAAGAGTTTGTGTTATATGAGTTTTCCCTTGGAAAAAGCTCGTGGAGAAAGGGCAGAGCAGCTCCTCTGGGCAGGACACGCATAAAAACACCCCAAAAACCCCAAGGAAACACTCCAGGATCTCCTTTCCTGGGAGGGAAACCACACCCTTCGTATTCCAGCCCCAAAACACCCAGGGGGATGGGAAACAATGGATTTTCCTTCTTTCCTTCCTCCCAGGCACGGCCAGGACGGAAAGGCAGGTGAGAAGTGGTTCAGGATTGCAAGGCAGGAGACCTCCACAAATGACTCCATTCCAGCACTCTGGCTGGAATTCAAGCCCAGGAATGCCCAGATCAGGGATCAGAGTATTTGGGAGTGTGTTCTCTGGATGATTCCAGCAGCATTCCCCCAGCAGGAACCCCTCCCACTCAAATAAATTCTGGTAATTGATTATCCCAATCCATTATTCCCAATTATTAACCCAAAGGGAAAGGTTAATAAAAGGGAACTCCCCGAGATCCCAAAGCCCAGGTTTCAGCAGGAACGGGCACCAGCCCCTCTCCAATGTGAACTTTTCCTTCTAAACCTGCAGGAATCCTGTCCACAATTCCCAGGATTTCTGTTCCCTGTCCCTGGCAGGGTGGGAGATTCCCCAGGGAGGGAAGAACATCTTGAACCGGACAGGAAATCCCAGAACGTCCCCAAAACTGAGTCACAACTCCCTTTAATCCAATAAACGCTTCAGGGCTGCTGACTCCATCCCATCATTCCCAAAATCCCACAGATTTCTCACTCCCATCCAGTGGTTTTTCCCTCTCCCCTCCCTGGGGAAGGCCACCAAGATCCAGCCCTGAGTGTCACCCACACAAAATCCCCCCACATTCCCAGATTTCTTCCCGTTCTCCTCATTTCCTGGATGACAAATCCAAATGCCACCAAAAACAAAAGAGCTGGGAGCAGCCCTGGCTGGGGTTTTGCTGGCACATAATAAACAGCCCCTGCTCCTGGGCGTTTATAACTAAAATAAAACAAAATAAAAACGAATTTAAAAAAAAACCCCAAGTCCCAGGAACTCCAATCAATAATTCTGCTGGGTTTTTATTACGAAGAAAAACATTTCTAAACTTAGAGACAGCCCTTTCATTTCTGTAGGTCCAGAGATTAAATTTATGTCCCTCCTGCATCTCTTAATCCGAAGCATGAAAGCGGCAGAGGCATCCAGGATCCTCTGGGAATAATTTATGAGGAGGCACTGGGGCTTTTTCTATCAGCAAGGAGTGGTGGAGGCAACTGGAGAGTGCACTCGAGATTTACTTCCCTCCCGCTGGGAATTCAGTGTCTGGAGCAGCCACAAATCCTGCCATGACATAATATTCCATAAAAGAAAAATACGGCACCGATGTTTTATTTGTACATAAAAAAAGGCCTCGTTTTAATTAAAAGGAAAAACACAGAGGGGTCTTATCAGGGGGTTTGGCAAGAAATAAGTGATGCCTTCAAGTGTTATACAACCAAAAAACTACTGGAAGAATTTTTTAGGTTTTTTTTTTAAACCTCGTTTTTATCTAGCCCCGGCCACATTTTCCCAGCAGAGTTTTTGGGAGGGTTTTATTCTGGTTTTGTGTGAAGAAAAGGAGGGTAATCGTGCTCCCAAAGGGGTTTGAATAATGTCACACCCCTGCAGGTCACCGTCCCAGCAGCAACTCAGCCCAACCCCTTCAAACCTTGGCACCTTTTCTGACTTCTGGCACCTTCCCTGCGCCCTCATCCAGTTTGGTTTGCAGCGACTGCAGCTCGTTCCTGCCGCAGCCAAACTCCGTGACTCAACCCCAGCGTGCTCCAAGACATCAACTCCTGCCTGCTTTTGGGTGGAAATCTGGGAGATTTTCCCTCCTTTGGCGCAGCTCTCACCCCCGAGCGTGAAATGACCTGAGCGCTTTTTCAAAGGCCCGGCTCGGGACGGCTCCCGCTCCCTCCGGGTCTATTTTGGGGTGAAATCCTTCCTGGAGGAAAACCAGGACGCCTCTGGAGAAGGAGGAAAGGTTTTGGAGGTGCCGCTGTGTTTGCAGCAGCTGCGGCTGCTTGTGGGGAGAGGGGAAAAAAAAGGGGAAAAAAGAGAGGGGAAAAAAGAGGGGGGAAAAAAAGAGGGGGAAAAGAAAGAGCTTCCCTGCCCTTCCCATTGCACAATTCCCTGCAGAGCCACCACACTCTGGTCACCCCAGCTCCCTCTGCCACTCCAGCACCAAGCATGGAATGGGTTGGGTTGGGTTGGAAAAGCCCTCCAGGCTCATCCTGCTCCAAGGCCAGGGACATTTTCCCTCTCCCAGCACCTCCTGCAAAGGCGGGAATGCCACACGTTGCAAGGAGCAACCCCACCTGGAAAACCCAAAAAAAACCCAAAAAAACCCCAAAACTGGGATCACAAACGTGCCAAAATTTGGATGCCACCCCAATAGTGCAGCCAGGGGGTCAGAGCAGATCCAAGGTGGCAGAATCAGCTGCCAGCTGTTTTTCCAGGGCTTTCCGTGCCCTCGCTGCCCCTGGCAGGAGCCCAGCAGGGATCTGCTGTGTGATCCCACGGAGCTGCAGCAGCATGACTCACGTCACACACATCAGTCTGGGCTTCTGGATTTTATTTTTACTCCAGTGAAACATCCAGCTCGCCCCGGAGCAATGCCGTTAGTCACGCTGGCTCCTGGGAACCGGGCGGGATCAGGAGTCAGATGTGGTTTCCTCCTTTTTGATTTGATTATTGTTCACCAGGAGTGAAATTCCTGCCTCGGGATGAGCCCCGTCCTGCAGCCCTCGCAGGGAATATAGGTCACCTAATTTCACCCTCGGAGACACAAACAGCTGCTGAGAAAAATCCCTTTCACATTTCCTGAGATGTTTTCTGGGACAGGAGCAGCGCTTGCTCTGCGGCCTCAAAGCCTGACTCCATCTTGCTTTAAATTTGGAATTCTCGGGTTAAAGCACCCGTGCAGAGGAGAAAAATCCATGGAAAACATTGAGGCTCGTTAGCATGGAGGGAGAGAAGGCCCAGGCAGTGATTAAGGGTTTCAAGAGGACCCTGGGGACTTTGTGCATCTTGAGTTATTTGTTGTGTTTATGGCTCTGGGATCTGAGCAGGGTGAATCCATTTGTTGTGTTTATCACTCTGGGATCTGAGCAGGGTGAATCCATTTGTTGTGTTTATCACTCTGGGATCTGAGCAGGGTGAATCCATTTGTTGTGTTTATCACTCTGGGATCTGAGCAGGGTGAATCCATTTGTTGTGTTTATCACTCTGGGATCTGAGCAGGGTGAATCCATTTGTTGTGTTTATCACTCTGGGATCCGAGCAGGGTGAATCCATCTGCTCTGACTTCAGGCTGGGTCTCCAGACCGTAACTCAGGGCTGGGCTGGAGCACACAGAGTCCTTGGGACGCTCTGGGTGACTCAGGATTGCAGCACCTCCCCAAAGGGGCTCCAGATTTCCTCCCAGACAAAACCCTCCTCTCCACACACAGAAAATGGGATTTAAACACTCCACGGAGCAAAAAGGAGCTGCTTTTGCAGCCTGGCAGGGTGGAGGACAGGGCTGGGGGGCTCAAAGATGATAAATCCAGCTCTGAGGACCTTCCAGCCGTGGGTGCTTGGAGGGATCCTGCCTCAGAAGTGCTCATTCCACACTCTGGGATCATCCCTGCAGCTCCTTCCCATTCATTCCCTCCCATCCTGCTGGATCAGCTCTACCTTCCCCCTTTCCCAGCGGAGTTTGGAGCTGCAAGGCCAGGACGTTTCATCCCAACCCCGAGAACGTCCTGAGGAATTTCCTGGTGGAAGATTTGCCCTGAAAGGAAAACCCCACGAGAGCAACAAACGCCGGGACGCAGAGAACACGAGGAGCTGTCCCAGCACCTTCGCATCAGGGATAAAAATAACACCCGACTCTGCGCCAGGCCTCTTCCCAAGAAGAGAGAGACAGAATCCCTCAGACTTTTCCCCGACCCGTCCAGATTTTATCAGGCTGGCTGCTCATCCAGCAAACAACCCCGGGAACAGGGAGAGCAAAACAAACCTCTCTGTGGGAAAACAACAGCTCGTCTGAAAAGCTCTGCGCTCCCGGGCTGCGTCTGCAGACACAACATCCCTCAGGAACATCCCTGGCACTCCTCAGGGCCACAGGGAAACGGGATTGGGGGGATGTGGCCCAGTCTGAGGGCCTGAGCAGCGTCTTGGCTGCTCCTCAGCATCCCACTGCTCCCGACAGGAGCTTCCCGAGGCTCCCGCCGCAGGGATCCACCCCTGGCCGCTCTGCTTTTGGTTTTTAAGCCCGAAATTCCCCATTTCCCAGCTCCAGGCAGCGGCTCTGAGGCCTCACAGAATGGTTTGGGTTGGAAGGATCTCAGGAGTCATCTCATCCCACTCCTGCCGGGGCCTGGGACGTTTCCAGGGATCAGAGGCACCCACAGCTGCTCTGGGATTTCCATTCCAGGGTTTGCCCACCCTCACAGGGAAGGATTTCTCCAACTCATCCCTGGAATTACAGCTCCTGCCCTGCCTCACACCCCAGACTAAAATGGCTTTCCAGATTTCCAGCTTTGATTAAATTTTCCCTATCGATTTGTTTTAAAGCATAAATAGGTGCAATGATAAACCAAAGGACAAAACTCAGCTTGTTCTCCTCGAGCCATAATGAACCCTCAAGCTCATCCCAGCAATAACGACTGCACGTGACTTTACCCCTGCAAAGCTAAAAGACGGAAAAAAAGGGATGTGAAAAACGTAAAATTACTCAAAACAACTGAAATAAAAATCCCCAAAGAACCAAGGGCTTGAGTAGACTCATTGAGTGCAACAAAGCAGGAATCCTGTGGTGAAAGCCGTGCAGAATTCCAGGGATTTCACCTCTGAGCTGCATCCCAGGGCAGGAAACTTGAGTTACAGTGTGGGACTCAGGAAGAAACGAAGGAGGAAAAGGCTGTAATGAGTTCTGAGAGGAAAAGGCTGCCGGACTTGATGGGTTTTAAAGCACTTCCAGAAGCCGGCCTTGTTTGCAGGTTGGATAAGAACCACAAACTGAATCAGAGCTCACTTTGTTAGAGCAGCACAGCCACAGAATCCCACGGAAATAAAAGAGCTTTTATAAAGACAAATACATAAATTTACAAAGCCCTCAGCCCGCCTTGCACGGCAGCCTCACATTCGCATTTCACAGCATAAAACTCCTTTGATTCCCCCAAAAAACAGCCCCTGGAGCTGGGGAGGGAAAACCATTCGGAGCAAACAAACAAACAAATGAACAAACCAAGCAACAAACCCCAACCCGAGCGAGGCAGCAGAGTGCCAACCCCACCGCAGCTCCCTGCAGGAACGGAGGAAGGAGGATGAGAGCTCCTCTCGGGAGGAACGGGTGGGATGGGGACAGGGAAAACTCCACATCATCCACCCCAGAGCTCGCTGCAAAGCTCCCCATGAGCAATCCCAGCTCCACGTGGGTGGCAGGGCTGGGACACCAGCAGCAAACCCTCACCTGCAAGGTCGGAGCCTCGGCGCTCCCGGGGTGACGGATCCCGTGGGATTCTCGCGGAGATCTCCCCCAGATCCCTCTGCAGGCTCAGGGCGGCGGCACCTCGGCCGTCAGCCGCGGCTCCAGCCGCTTTTATCCCGAAATCCCCGCTCCCGTTCCCCCAGCGCCCCGTGACGCCAGCGGGGCCGCGCGGAAGCTGCAGCCCCTGGGATTCCCGCTGCTCCTGCCCACTCACCCTCGCCGGGAATCTCCATCTGCCGGAAGATGGAGCCACGCTGGGTGGTCCTGGAGGGAGCCCCACGCTCCCCACGGCCGCTGCACTCGCCCACTTCCCACCCGGCCCAGCTCCCACGGACACGCTGAGCCCGGAGCACATCCACGGAACGAGCGGGGCAGCGCGGGGTGGCATCCTACAAACACAGCCTGTTCCCAGAGAACAACTCCCAGATCTGCATCATTCCACTCGCAAAGGAACAATTCCCAGATCTGCCCTTCATCCCCAAAGGAACAATTCCCAGCTCTGCCCTTCGTTCCCAAAGGAACAATTCCCAGCTCTGCCCTCATCCCGTTCCCAAAGGAACAATTCCTGCCATCATCCCCTTACCAAAGGAACAATTCCCAGATCTGCTCTCATCCTGTTCCCAAAGGAACAATTCCCAGCTCTGCATCATCCCACTCCCAAAGGA
>VXBU01019353.1:46969-58879 GCA_013400315.1 Bombycilla garrulus
TCCATCCCCTAAACCTAAACAAAAAAAAAAAAAAAAATTTGGGATTTTACTTTTTTTTTCCCCTCCCATTTTAACTTCTCCGCGGATCCGTAACCACAAAGCAAACAACCTCCATCTGCAGAGCCACGTTCTCCTGCAGGAAGGAGAGGGGGAGTGGAAAAGCTCTGGGGAGAGGGCTCAGCTGCCGAGCAGGATGTTCTGAGCACAGACAACGCAATCAGGGCTGCTCGAAACCAGGCAGGTGGGGCTTTTCCTTCCTTTTTCTCCCCCACTTTTTTCTTTGCACACCCCGATATTTGTTCCAGCAGAATTCCCGCCCTGGACTCTCCTCCCTGCCGAGGGGGAAGCTGTGGGGATGCAGCCCAGAGCTGGCACCTGCATTTTTGGGAGAGCATTTTGGGAACGGTGAACAACGTGCCCAGAGTTGAAGAGTTTGGAGATGCAGGTTTTTCCCCTTCTGGCTGTAACCAAGAGAGGATTTTTCCTCCTGCTGCAATTCCCCTGCCACTGCTCCCTGCAGGAAGGAGGAGACATCCCGAGGTTTATCGCGACTCATCCCAGCCCAGGAGACACCAGGAAATGCCTCATTTTCACACGTGTGAGGGAAAAAACTCCCAGAAAAGCTGCAATCCATCATCATCATCATCACCATCATCATCTTCACTCTGCCTTTTCCCAACTCCCATCAGGCCGAATGTTCCCCGAGCAATAAAGAGCAGGAAATTGGAATTTCAGGAGGATTTTCAGACACTCAGAACGCCCAGGTCCCAACCTGACGCTCCCCTGGGTGGGTGCTAAACTCTGAGAGCTGCACTAAAGGGATTTTTGCCCGTTTCCCTTGAACTCGGAGCGCACGGGAGGAATTTCATTTCATTTCATTTTGCACGAAGGCATTAACGACATTCCCATCCCAAGGAACCCCATCCAAACCCATATCCCAACAGCTGTTGGCCTCCACAATGAGCTCACAGCAACTTCAACACTCGTTTGCAGCAGCTGGAAATTTGGCAGGGCGGGAAGGGGAACATCTGAGTGCTGTGGACACCGTATGGATGTGCTGGAGGAGAGCAGGATGAAGATTTCGCTCCAAAATTCACCTCCAAACCCCCCCGGGGCAGCAATTTGGTGTCACACAACCCTAAAAAAACCTCTGCCATGGAATTTGAGAAGCCAAATCCCGGCTGGTCCGTCTCTGTCCCCTCCCAGCGTGACCACCAGGCCCGGGATTGCTCTCAGGAATGATTAAAAATGAAAAGTTCAACCTCCACACGATTTGCAGATCCCAGCCAAATGTAAAGGGATCAAAGTCCGGGCTCTTTTTATGACCTCACCTCCGCAGAATGGTGGAATGGTTTGGGTTGGAAGGGAACGGAGCTCAGCTCGCTCCAACCCCCTGCCAGCAGCAGGGACACCTTCCACCGTTCAATTCGGCACTTAAAGCACTACAACTTATCCAAAAAATATTGAATTAGCCTGAAAAAAAAGGCTAAAAAGAGCTCCCCATGCACAAAGACGTCTGGCACCTGGGAAAATGTGTTTTCCAAGTGAATGCAGCGGAAAAAAAGCCAAATTCAAAGCCAACCTGAAAGGATCTGTGAGAGTGACAGGACACTGAACGCTGATTTCTGGTACTCAGTGATTGATAAATTAAATTGTTTGGTACCCAGCACATCTCCATTAACCAGGATTCCTAATAATCCTCACGCTGCTGAGTTCAGAAATTCCCATTTTCCCTGCAAAGGTTCCCTCAGGATCCCAGAAGAGACATTTGGAGGCTTCATTTACCTCACGATTAAATGAGGTGAAAGCAGAGCACAAAGCACAGAGTAACTTTAATTCTCCCTGTTCCACAGCGAAAACTCTTCCCTGAAAATCCCTTTGCAGGGATTCTGGCCACACCAGGAGGAAGGGGAGAGATCCTGAGCTGCTTTTAAGCAGAATTTTGGGACATTTTGAGTATCACCACCACAAAGGCGACGAGACCATCACAGCAGGCAAAGATAGAATTCTGAGCTGGATCCAGGTTTAGATTGTGGCAAAAAGAGCTGAAAATTGCGCGTGGCCAATTCCTGCCAGGATTTGGGAGCCCCACGAGACCCAGCCCCGCAGCCTCAAGGCCAAGCTGGGCGCTGCCTCAGCTTTTCTCCAGAGAACCTGAGGGGAAAAATCCCATTTCTGCACTCAGGAACAGGGTTTGGGGACGCCACGAAATCAGTTTGATTAAAACCACACAGATCCAAGAGCTGTTTGTTGACTTTTCCCACTTTTTCTGGGTTGTTATCCCTCAGAAATCTTTGGGAACTCAGCACAAATGGATCAGGAAGAGAGCAGCTCCTGCTCTCCCTGCCTGGTTCCTTATAAAATGCATTTCTTTTTTTTTTTTCCTGCTCAAAACTCCACGTTTTTCTTTGGACACAGCTCCTTGGGATGAGCAGGGAGTTCAGGAGAGGGACCCACGCCCTGAAAAAAAAACCTTTTATCGCCAACATTTCAACTCCAGGCATTTTTTGGAGGTGAGAAAACCACGCTGAACTTGGGAGCTTGGAAACTTCTCCACCTCTCTAGGAATCCAGAAAAAAAAAAATTAAAAAATTAAAAAACAAAAGAGGTTTCCTGGAGAGGAAAGGAGGTTTTCAGGCTGGAAACTAAAGAGGCTGCACAGGTTTGGGATGGAGGTGCCCGGAACACCAACACTGATCCATCACTCATTTGTCAGAAATGAAGAAAAAACACATTTAAATTCCCAACAATTCACATCCAGCTCCAGGTGAAGGGAAAACAGAAGAAATAACAGGAAGTGTTCCCAGCATTGATAACATTTTAACAGGAAGGTTTATGGATTCCCTCAGGAGGGACAAACAGCTTTAAAAGGAGAATATTCCGGTGAGAAATTGGTTGGTTTTTCTTGTCAAAATTAATTAAAAGTTGATGGGAGGAATTTCAGTGCTCCCATTCTTCACAGAATTTCAGTTAAAACTGAATAATTTACATTTCTGGCATGACAACAGTAATAATTTCCCAATAATAACTTGAATAGACACCATCCCACATCAGTCTCCTCAAGTTACTCTCTGCAGAGAGAACCCTGGAATGAATTGGGCTGGAAAGGACTTTAAGGATCATCCCAATCCCATCCTGGGACACCCCTGGGTGCTCCAACCCCATCCAGCAACCACTCTGTCACTGTGGACACATTCCACTTTTTTTTCTGTTTTTTCCCCTAAGATACAGAAAATTTCCAAGGAAGATAAATTCATTTTTCCCCCTTTTTTTTGCACCCCTCATGCCATGCCCAGCCAGCAGCATGGAATATCTGGCTCCCAAGAACCCAGGATTCACCGGGGATCTTCCCTCTAGGATTATTTTGTATTTTTTTGTGCTCAGAGGATGCATTCAAGGTTATTAAAACCCTAAATGTGATTTGGAGAAGGCCCTGTTTCTAATCAAAGACAGGGAACAGAGAGGACGCAATTGGAAAAGGATGGAGCTGAAGCCAGAGGGAAATAAAAGCTGGAGAGGTGACAGCGAGGCTCTCTCAGGAATTTCCAAGGGGGTTTCATCCTTTGTCCATTCTGGAAAAGGATTCTGTGTGAAGAGAACAAAGAAAAAAAACAAAAGGAAAAGGGAAAGGTTTGGGATTCAACTCCTGCAGGGTGGAGGATGTCACTGCACCTCCTGCCTTCCATCTGCACGCGTGGGGAAACCCCGAGCACCCCCAGGGCCAGGATGGGGAGAAGAACGGGGAAAAAAAGCCAATTTCAATTCCAAAGTATCTTCCCTGCGAGGGTGAAGATGGATTTGTCTCTGAGATGGATTTCCCAGAGCAGCTGTGGCTGCTCCATCCCTGGAAATGTCCAAGGCCAGGCTGGACGGGGTTTGGAGCAGCCTGGGGTGGTGGAAGGTGTTGGGATTGGAAGTGGATGGGCTCTAAGGTCCCTTCTGACCCAAACCATTCCGTGATTCCATGATCTTTGTGCTTTCAGGCACCCAGCCCTCGTGGGGATGAGGCAGCAGATCCATCTTTTCCAGAGAAGGAGAAAAAAAGAGCCAAAAAAGAGCTCAGATCCACAGGGAAAATCTAAATGACTCCTCCAGGGCTCATCCCACAGCAGGAATCCTGGAGCTGGATCCATTTCCTCGAGGAAATCTTTGTCCCTCCCGTTTTCCCTGGATGGTTTGGAGGCTGGAATCAGGGGCTGAAATCCTGGGGGGAATCCACCAGCAGGAATCTGTTGGTTTTTGGTCAGGAAAATCCATCCTGCAGCGAATCCGAGGAGCTGGGAGCACTCGGATCCCTCTCCTGAGGCAGGAATCCCCTCAGGGCAGGATGCCTGCGGAAGGTGACCCAACAGAGCAGGAATTTGGGGTTTTTTTCCAGGATCTGGGAGCTGGGAATAGCATTTGGAGCTAAGAGTCCAACCCCAACCCAAAAAAAAAAATCCACAGATGTTGGGCAGTGCCCATCCCGAGGGATCATCCCAAAGGGTTCCTGAGGGATCCCAGGAGCTGTGGGATCACCTGAGGGAATTCCTGCAGGGATCCAGCTCCGAGGGATCCTCCCAAAGGGTTCCTGAGGGATCCCAGGAGCTATGGGATCACCTGAGGGAATTCCTGCAGGGATCCAGCTCCAAGGGATCCTCCCAAAGGGTTCCTGAGGGATCCCAGGAGCTATGGGATCACCTGAGGGAATTCCTACAGGGATCCAGCTCTGAGGGGACGCTCCAAAGGGAATCTGCCCCCTCCTCTCCCTGCGAGCCCCACGGAGCCACAGCCGGGCCCGGCCGCAGCTGCCGAGCACATCTGGGAGCTCCAGCAGCAGGAAAAGCAGCTGCAAACATCTGGATGAGGATCAAAATGCCACCCTGGAGCGCTCCACGGGGCTGGGTGTGCGCAACGCAAATCAAATCCCAAATCCACCAAATCCCAAATCAAATCAAACCCCCAATTAATCAATAAAACCCCAAATCCATCAATAAAACACCCAATCAATAAAACCCCAAATCAAATCAAAACCCCAATCAATCAAACCCCCAAATCCATCAAAACCCCCAAATCCATCAAAACCCCCAAATCAATCAAACCCCAAATCCATCAAAACCCCAAATCCATCAAAACCCAATCAATCAAACCCCAAATCCATTAAAACCCCAAAACAATAAAACCCCCAAATCAATCAAACCCCAAACCAAATCAAACCCAAATCCATCAAAACCCCCAATCAAATAAAACCCCAAACCAATAAAACCCCCAAATCCATAAAAAACCCCAAATCCATAAAAAACCCCAAATCCATTAAAAAACCCAAATAAAATGAAAACACCAAATAAATAAAAACCCCAAATAAAATAAAAACCCCAAATAAATAAAAACCCCAAATAAATAAAAACCCCAAATCAATAAAAACCCCAAATAAAATAAAAACCCCAAATAAAATAAAAACCCCAAACAAATAAAAACCCAAACCAATAAAAACCCCAAATCATTCCATTTACTGCAATTCCCAGACAAAACCCGGCTGGTCCCGGCAAACCCAGAGCAGGGGCTGCTCCTTCCCCAGCAAACACAACCAGACCCCACTCAGCTCCGTTTAATTGGCTTTTCCCAATTAAATCCAGGTGGTTTTGCCCAGAGGAGCTGACAGAAACCTGAGAAAACCTCGAGGAACAGGAGAAACCTCCCGCACCCCCAAAATGTGCAGCAGTGATGCCAACCTGGCAGAAAACAAGGAGGGAACAGAATATTCCTCAGAAACCTCCTGATTTTCCTCACCCAAAGGAGCCCGGAGCAGGGAGGAGCTCAGAGCTTTGCCCTAAATCAGGATGAGGGGAAAAGAAAACTCTGGGATTCCAGAAGGAGAATTTTTACTGTGACCACACAGTAGAAGGAGAAATAAAAATAGTAACAGGGAAAGCAAATTTCTGTTCCCTGACTTCTTATTTTAACCATTTGCTCAGGAATATCTGCACAAAATGCACCAGATTTGGAGTTTGTGTCAATTGTGTCAATCCCTAAGGAATGTGTTCCTCAGTGAATGCTCCCACCTGGCTCAGGTGAAGCTTTCCCAGGGATTTTGGGGATCTGCAGCTGCTGAGGCCAAAAACAAGGAAGAAAAAGAGAGGCAACAAAGCCTCAAAATTCCAGCAAACCCTCAAGAAAAAAAGGAAGTGCAACCCCTCCCCAAATCCATTTATTTCCAGTGCACACCCTGCTTCCCATCTCACTCCAAGCACGGCCACAGCTCCTTCAGTTCTGATATTCCCTAAGAATCAAACTGTCAGGAACAGTGAGATTCCAGTTTACAGACACCAGACGGGAGCTGAGCCTCACCACAAGGACGGGGCCCTCCTGCAGCTGCAGGGATATCACAACCGGGAGGAAAATCCTGGAAAATTGTGGGGTTGGACACCCTGATCCAGAATGTGGGATCCTGCCTCCTCCTTTCCTTCACCTCGTTTGCTCTTTCCTCTGGTTCTTGTTCTGCCTGGCACCACCCTGGCAGTGACAGATCCTCCGGGCGCTTCCCTGACAGCACTAAATCACTTTTTAATAACACAGAGCTCATCCAGGAGCCTCCAGAGGAAGTTTCTCCCCTGTGTCTCCTGAGCATTTTCCTCCTCCATCTCCCAAAACCTTTCCCCTCCAGTGTCCAACCGGTGCAGCCCTGTAGCTCCCTGGAATCCTCACACCCAGATGTGTTCAACACAAAAGAGTTTCTTCCTCAGCTTCCAATGTTCACATGAAAATCCCTTTTTTGGCTAAAAAAAAAACCAAACAAACCCTTTGGGTTTGGTCTTAGCTGCTGAGGAGCTGGAGGAAGTTGGACAAGGCTGCACCAGGAGCAGATAAAAGCAGAACCAGCTCCTCAGATGCCCTGCTCCCAAAGATTTGGGAATTAAATGGCCTTTCCAATCCTCCCACCTTGTTTTGCTCCTCTCTTTAATTCTGTGAGCTCCCTCGGCTGGAGTTTAACTCCTCTCTGACAACATCAGGTACAACATCAGCTCTCTCCCACTTTTTTAAAGCTTTTCCTGCCAGATTCCAGCAGTTACTGGGGTTGTTCTGACCATGGCTGAATCCTGATTTCCACACCCGTGAGAACAGGGAAACGCACAGGGATTTACTCCTCTGGATCGTTATCATGTGCCACAGCCCTGAGCCACTTTTCCACCAGGAATTCACAAGGATGAGGGTGTGAATAATTATAATTTTTTCAGGTGTTTCTGAATAATCCCATGGATTTCACGGTGCAGAATCAGCCCCTGGCAATTCCTGGCTGCAGGGAATTCAGCTGGACACAGGGACCTCGCTCTGACATGAGATCCTCAGTGCTCCAGAACAAATCCATCCTCCCCCTCTCCTGTTCCCTGGAATATCTGGCTGTTCATCCCGGCTCTCCCTGCTCCACCTTTCCTGGGACACCAGGAGCAGCCTGCAAAGCTCAGCGCAATCATTTGATGTTCTCACAACGTCTGCATTCCTTCCGGATTTCCCTCGTTCCAACAAAAAAAATAATAATAAAACAAAAAAAAAAAGAATGGATGGAATGAAGGAAGGGGGACAGCCGGCCCCAACTCCAGGTGCAGCCTACCCCAAACCCTTCCCAGCCAGCTGAGCTCCCCTTTGGGCATCTGCTGAAATCCCAAAAAAGCTCAGGAGCCATCAGGTGGTCACGAGACGCGGAGCCGCTGTCAGGAAATTTCTCCACCGTGGTTTGAGGTTCTGCCTTCCAGGCTGATTTTCCTCAAGCTCCCTTTTCTTCCCTTGAAAACAATCCCTTCGCTGGGATTCTTGTGGTGCAAAGCTTCCAGTAAGTTCCAGCCTGGAATCCAGGCAGGGGGATGGATTATCTGCCTGCAGTAGGACACCTCACTCCGAGCAGCCTAATAACATAAAAATGATATATTTGAAGTGCTGCTCCCTCAATAATACCTTTAAATGGACTCCATTTACTTGAGCATTATAAATAAAAAGTGCTGGCACACGTGGAAGTTTCTCTTGGAAAAGGGGAACAATGAACTCTCCAGCTCCTTCAGCCTCTCCGAGCTCCGGCTGCCAACCTCGGAACTGCAGTTCTCCAAGTGACTTTAATAAGCAAAATATTCCATTTTCCATGTCTCGCTGCTCTTCAGAATGGATCCAGTGCTGGGGAGCGACGAGGAAAAGCTGAGGATTTGTGCAGAGCAAAACCAGAACTCACTCAGAGCTCCTCAGAGCCCATTCCAGGGGCTGTGACCGTCACTGGGACTTTGGCTTCAGCCCTGCCCAGGAAAACAGGACCAGCTCCACGCTCATCTCCAGCAGCCTCCAGGTGCCTCCTGCTGCTGGAGATCCCATCCCTCTCGCACTGGGCGAGAAGCCAAACGATTATTCCGAGCTCCACGTCCCCCGAGTCTGGAAAACTGCAAATCCAGACCCAAACCTTGGTACTGAGCTCATCTTTTCACGGAATAGCCCCGAAAAGATCCTTATCAGTGGCGTTTTCCAGAGTTCCCTCAATGCTTTCTCAGCTTTTTTTTTGTTTTTAGTAATTCCAGCATCAATTGGAGGCTCCGGGGGATTTTTCCACATGTTCTGACACATTGCTTCCATGCCCTTGGACGTGGGGCTGTTCCTGGAGGGATGGCTCATGTGGTGCTGACAGTTCTGAGCACCTCACTCTGCAGGAAAGATGAGCTCAAAGCCTTTCCCTGGATAAAAAACCCACCAGACAGGGAACTCGAGGAGCTGGAGCTGCTCCGAGAGGGAAATGAGGCAGCACCTGTGGGTACAGAGGGCTGGGAACACAAAAACCCGTTTGAAGCGTGATCCCCAAACCCCTGGAAGCAGGTTGGCTCTGTGGATGTGCTCATCCCCAAGAAGGGTGGCCGTGGGGCTCGGGGGACCGGCCCGTCTCCATCCAGCACTCCCCGGCTCCATCCCCTCCCCGAGCCCCAACCATCCCCGGAGGCGCTCGGAGCTCATCGCGCCGCCGCGGAGATTCCCCAGGCAGCGCCTTCCACCCGCCGGGCTCCTTCCTCTGCCAGAAAAACGCTGCTGGGCCTCGACCTCCCCGTTCTGGCAGCGCCGCTCGCCTGCTCTCACGTCCAGCTGGGAGAACCGCGGCTGTTTGTGCTGGAACGGCGCTGCTCCCGCGGCCGTCGTGTCCCAGCAGAGCAGCTGAGGGCGGGCGTGGAGCTCCACCAGGGCTCCCCACCCCACCCCATCCCATCCCATCCCCGCTTCTCCTCGGGACAGGGTCCCACGCTGTTCCAGAAGGGCGGGAGTGCGGCCTGGCGGAGCTCGGGGCTGATCCTGTGCGGGCCGGGAGAGCCGGCCTGGGATGGAGCTCTCCGGTGTTCCTCAGCACCCCGGGCCCACACGGCTCTGCCCACACCCTCCTTCCAGAGCTTTCTGTGGCCAGGATGGGCTCCCAAAGGATCCGACGGCAGCTGGACGCCGAAGTCCTGGAGGCTGGGACACGGAGCACGCCCAGCGCTGAGGGAACGCGGAATGGTTTGGGAAGGGACAGTGAAGTTTGTGCTGTTCCACCCCTGCCATGGCAGGGACACCTTCCAGAGTGCTCCAAGCTGGCCCAGGACGCTCTCAGGGATCCAGGGGCAGCCATGCTGTCTTTGGGAATCTCCACCAGGGCCTCGCCACGCTCAGAGGAGAGGATTTCTCCCAAAAATGTTGCATTTCACTTCATACCCCAACCATGTGCTTGAGCTCATTAAGAGTTGAGTACATCCTTTTAATTAAGACTGGAATTAATTTAGCACACCCCTGGAACATCCCAAATCCTTCCTTAACACTTCATTCACAAAACAGAGCTCGACTCAAGAAGTTCCCCCTCATTTTTAGGCCCTTTTTTCCCCTCACAGCCACACAGGGAGAGCAGCGGATCGCGCTTCGCACCGAGGGCGAGTTAGAGCTGCTCCCTCAGAGCCAGCCCTCCCTGCAAATCCATCCTGATCATCAATCCTCGCTGAACTGCTGGAATGGCTCTTGTTTATAAAGGCAGGACCTACAGCAGGACACTCAAAATATTTCATATCAGGCTCTGCTGCAGTGCCTCCCTGACTGGCACGTTCCAAAATCCCGGCTGGGATCGGAGCTTCCAAGGCCTGGCGATGGGAATTTGTGTGTAAAGCCAGCAGTGATAAGGGGAGGAAGTCGGGATGGTGAAAAGATGAGATCCTCGTGAAAGCCACTGGCATTGTCCAGACACCAGAAAAGCTCCCAGTGGGAGCCATATCCTGTTTCAGACCCAGCTGGATTTAACACTTCCCTGCAATCTCCTTGCACAAGTTCTGAGTTTTCCAGCAGAACAACCATTAACGTCAAAGCTTAACCCAAAGTGGCCTGGAAAAAACCCAAACATCGCCGAATTCTGCCCTTCATTCTTCCCCAAGGGCAGAACTGGATATGCTTGGATTGAGCAAGCATCTTTCCAGACAAAAACGCAAGGAAACTGATTCATCCTCATCTTCACAGGGATCCTGAGGAATTTTAAGAGTCAAACTTGCACCAGCCCTGTCAGACAGACAGTGCCAAAGTGACAGAGCAAATCTTGGATTGTCCAAGCTCATTTTTCCAGAGGATTTTCCAGCCGTTCTCATTTCCTGGTGCCAGGAAGAAGTGAGGAACAGCTCCCACCCTGAGCACGGGGGACATCCCAAGCAGAGCCCTCACCTCAGTCCACTGCTGCTCCTGAAATCCAAACAGCTCTTCCCTCCAGCTTCCCCCAAAACCTCAACCCCAGGTCAGGCTCAGAGGATAAAACATTGCTCAACTCCACACAGCACAACGTGAAACCTTGAGGCAAAACCCAGCCTTAGCTCAACTCAGCTCTGCACAAACCAAAACTGCAGCAGAAAAATCCTCAAGTACTGAATTAACAGAGATGTGGGACAAACTTGCACATATTCCATTTTTTTCTAACTGGGGATCCTGGGTGCTGTGAAAGGCTCAAAGTTAAATGTGAGGGAAGTGGAGAGAGCTCAGCGCATCTCCTTCAGAATGGGACCAGGGGGTGTCAGGAACTGGCCAGAGTTCCTCGTTCAAAGGTTTGCAGGAGATTCCTTCTTTTCTCTTTAGGGCAGGAAAGTGCCCGAGATCAGGGCTGGAGGATTCCTCATGGGATCAAGGGAGGCAGAAACAAACTGGGCTAAACCTGGTGACAAAAAGGGATGGAAAAAGTGCAAACTGGCCTAAACCTGATCACAAAAGTGAGAGGGAAAAACAAATTGGGCTAAGCTTGGTGACAAAAGTGAGGGGAAAATCACAAACTGGGCTAAACCTGATCACAAAATGTCAGGGAAAAAACAAACTGGGCTAAATCTGATTACAAAAGTGAGGGGAAAATGTACAAATTGGCTAAACCTGATTACAAAAAGTGAGGGGGAAATCACAAACTGGGCTAAACCTGATCACAAAATGTCAGGGAAAAAACAAACTGGGCTAAATCTGATTACAAAAGTGAGGGGAAAAAACAAACTGGCTAAGCCTGGTGACAAAAGTGAGGGGAAAAGCGCAAACTGGCCTAAACCTGATTACAAAAAGTGAGGGGGAAATCACAAACTGGGCTAAACCTGATTACAAAAATGAGGTAAACATAAAATAACTGAGGAGCTGTAATTTGACAGTGATGTTACAGGGAAACAAAAAATTAATCCCAGTAGTGATGTCTGAGAGCCAAATTTGATGCATTTGTGAGCAATGCAACAGGTTGGAAGCTCTGCCCTCACCAGGGAGCAGCCCCAGACTTTTGGGGGGAGATGAAACCCCCCCAGAGTTGGAATTTTGGGGAGAGACGAAACCCCTCAGAACTGAATTTTGGGGGGAGATGAAACCCCCCAGAAATGCACTTTTGGGGGGAGAGGAAACCCCTCAGAATCGGACTTTTGGGGGGAGAGGAAACCCCTCAGAATC
>VXBU01019353.1:76730-89916 GCA_013400315.1 Bombycilla garrulus
TTTTTCTCTTTTCATGGATGAGGATTCCCTCTGGATCCGGATTTCCACTCCCCCCTCCCGTGGATTCCCTCTGGATCAGGATTTCCATACCCTCCTTTCTCAGATGAGGATTCCCTCTAGATCGGGATTTCCACTCCCCCTTCCTCGGCCGAGGATTCCAATCCCAGCCCCGAACAATCTAGAAGAGGATCCCAGGGAAGGCAAGTGACCGTTATTTCCCTAATTAGCCCCAAAGTGGCGCCACCTGCGCAGCCCGGGGGGTTAATTACCCAATCAGCCGGCGCTGATGAGCCCAAGTGATTGCAGCTGGGAGCAGAGGACGCTCAGCTGGGCAAGGAAAGCAAAAGCGACTTTCAAACAAAAGGGAGCAAAAAAAAAACCCCAAAAAAACCCAAAAAAAACCCGTCCCGGCATCGCCTCCAAAGCGCGTTAAATCCATCAAAACCTCGCAGGCGGCTTCCCGGGATTTTGGCGCGGCCCCAGGCGCTGCTTTTCCCGCACAATTCACAAGGATTTCGATCCAGAGGGAGCACAAAGCCCTTTTGTTCCCCTTTCCCAGATGTGGGGAAAGCCGGAGCAGGGCGGGGCACGGGGGCAGAGCTCCTGCTCCCCAAAAAATTCCATCCAAACAAACCCAGCCGTGTCCTGGGAGCAAAAAGGGTTCGAATTTGTTCGTTTGATTGGGTTTTTTTTAATTGAAATAACAATTTAAACAATTATTTTTAGCGCAGAATGTTGTGCCTTTCCAAAGGGATAGCAGAGACTCCAAAATTCCAATTTTAGGCACGCTGCTCAGGCGGAGCTCACGGGACACGAGGAATAAAAGAGAACAGCAAAAACCAGCCCAATAAAACCCAAATATTCATCCGGCCACCTGTCAACAGCTAAAATCGATTTTAAAAAGGGAACTAGGAGCAATAACAGCCATACCTCGGAGAGCAGGAGCAGCAGGGATGAGGTTTGGGACAAACGGAGAGGGGAACAGAGAGGAGCAGGGAATATCCCGAGAAGCGGGAATGGTTTCCATATCCTGAGCCTTCCCAACCCCAGCGGAGGAGAAGGGGCAGGACGAGCCCGGGGGGCAGCGCAGCCTCCGGAGTTGGATGGATTTATTTGGGATTTCTGGGACGCGCGGGACGCGCGTCCCAGAAATNTTGGGGACACACAGAAACCTCAGGGCCCTGCTGGGGACACATCTCACTGACCTGCTGCTCACGAAGGAAGGAAGGACGGCGCTGGAAGATGCTCTTTTCCAAAAGCAGCGACCCAACTCCCACGGCGCCTCATCCCCAAAAATCCACGTGGCCGCCAAGACCTCTGCAGCCCCGCAGGAAGGGGAAAAACCAGCCGGGAATTCACCGATTCTCCCTAAAAACCTCCAAAATGAGGCATAAACGCCAGCACCCCGCAGCGTGCTCACCAAGAGGTTCACCCAACATGGAACCCGAATTTCTGGGCGGTGTCAATCCCGGCGCCAGGTGGGAAATTGGGATGGGCGGGGCGCGGCGATAATTGCGATAATTTGCTGCAGCTGCTCGCTGATGGTCCCACCTGGGCAGCTCCCAGCCCTTCCAGCACCTGCTCCAAAAATCCATCCGTGGGTTCCCTCCTCCCGCTCCAGCCCTGCTCGGAGAATCCCCCAGGGCTCGCTGCTCTTATCCCGTTTTCTGGGGTTTTCTCCCAAAGAACGGGAAAAGGATCATCGCATCTCACCCCCTGGAATTATCCTGTTCTCTGGGGGTTTATTCAGAAGAAGGGGGAAAGGATCATCCTATCCCACCCCTGGATTTCACCAGGGATTTCACCAGGGAATTCACCAGGGATTTCACCAGGAATTTCAGCAAGAATTCACCAGGGATTCACCAAGAATTCACCATGGATTCACTAGGGATTCACCAGGATTTCACCTGGATCCCACCAGGGATCCCACCAGGGATTTCACCAGGGATTTCACCAGGATTTCACCTGGATTCCACCAGGGACTCCACCAGGGATTTCACCAATAATTCACTAGGGATTCACCTGGATTTCACTTGAATTTCACCTGGATTTCACCTGGATTTCACTTGGATTCCACCAGGGATTCCACCAGGGATTTCACCAGGGATTTCACCTGGATTTCACCAGGAATTCACCAGGGATTCACCAGGAATTTCACCAAGAATTCACCAAGAATTCACCATGGATTCACTAGGGATTCACCAGGATTTCACTTGGATTTCACTTGGATTTCACTTGGATTTCACTTGGATTCCACCAGGGATTTCAACAGGAATTCACCAGGGATTTCACCAGGGATTCAACAGGGATTTCACCAGGGATTCAACAGGAATTCACTAGGGATTTTCCAAGCTCCAAATGCTCCAGAGCTCTTCCCATCCAAATCCTGGTGCCTTCTCCCAGTCCATCCCAGTTCAAACCCCCTGGAAGTGCGCTGGGTGCTCTGCCTGATTCCCCCTCTCCTTTCCAGGTGAAAATCACTCTGTGGAATGCCAGAGCTCTGGCGTGGATCCCCCTTTCCCTCCACGCCTGGGAACAGCCAGGGATCCATCAGCAGTGGCAGCCAGGAGATAAAACGCCCTGCTGGAAATTTGGGAAGGAGGAGAAGTGGGATATCCACTGATGTGGGTTTCTCCCAGCTCCGGAGCCTGCGGAGGTGAGAAAACAGAACAAACAGCAAACAGAGGAGCTCAGATGTGAGAGCAGAACCGGGCTGGGGGAGATTTCCAATTCCATCTGCCCTTGGATAAAGACAGATAATGAAATACCTCTGGAATGAGGGAAAAATATTTCCAATGTGATGGAAAAGCTGTTAGCAGGGGGCAGCAGCTCCGGGGGTTTTATCTCCCTCGCCAGGACAAAGGTTCATTAATCACTGGCACCGTTTTATGCACCCAATCTTATCTTCCCACAGCTCCCTGTGCTCCCCTTCCAGGACATCCTGCAGCAGCACTGGAATATTGATTCCTGTTCTTGAATCCGTGCTCTTCCCTGGAATTGCTGTGGTATTTTGGGAAATGGGAACACGGGCGGGGCTCTGCCCCAAAAAATGCAAAAAAATCCTTTTAACAATGAGGGGAAAATCACAGAACCATGGAGTGGGCGAGAAGCTCGTGCAGTGCCAGCCGTGCCAGGGGACACCTCCCACTGTGCCAGGTGCTCCAAGCCCATCCAGCCGGGCCTGGGACACTCCCAGCGATGAGGAACACACGGATTTCTGGGCAACCTGTAAAATGCAGCACCTGCAGGAAGGTGGGATATTCCACAAGGAGGAATGAGGACAGAACTGCCCCGAATCCCTTCTCTCTTGGGAAACTGCTGCCAGAGCTTTGGAGAACACAGCTGCTGGAGACCCTGATCCTTCCTGAGCTCTGGAAAAACGGGAATGTTCATCTGCCTCTCCTGGCTCAGCAGATGAGGTTCCCCAGCCATCAGCTGTTGGTTTTTTTTATCATTTTTCCCGAATCCCTTGGGAAGAGGTTCCCTTCCCTGACATCTCCAGCGGGGGCTGTGCTCATGCCCGGGCTGGGAGCAGGCAGAGGACGCCGATTTTGAGGAATCTCGGCCGGGGAAAGCCCAAATCCTGATTTCCCATCCACCAACCCAGCACCCGAACCTGGCTGACAGCACAGAGGAGCTGCTGAGCTCTGGGCTCGGCTTGACCTCTGTAAAACCAGGCTGGCAGCTCTCCCGGCAGCTTCCCGCTGGGAATTCCGCTGGACTCACCCCCGGCCGTCCCTGGGGAAGGGCTCCGGGTCACAGGGATGGAATCCCAGCAGGAGCGGTGGGATCAGGGGCTGCGATCAGCACAGGAAAAGAGGCAGAGCGATAAAGAGAAACCCTCTTGGCATGCATGATCATAAACCATTATAAAATAATAACAAATCATAAATTAATTATAAATAAATTATAAATAATTTATAAAATATTAAATATTAAATTATGATAAATAAATTATTCCTGTGGACACAGCAGAGGGGTGTGGCATGGGTGGCAGGGCTGGGAGGTGACCACCACACTGACCATCACCACACTGACCACCACCAGACCTTCTGAGTGATCCCAGCAGGAATCTGAAGGTGTTTTTGGAGCACTGGGGATCACTGAGTGGGATTGGGATCACTGGGATGGGGATTGGGATCACTGGGATGGGGATTGGGATCACTGGGATGGGGATTGGGATGGAGACTGGGATTGGGATGGGGAGTGGGATCACTGTCTGGCATTGGGATGGGATCACTGAGTGGGATGGGGATGGGGATTGCGATTGGGATGCGGATGGACAGGAACTGTTCCACGGGACAGCAGTGGCACCACGTCCACACCAGCGTCCCCCAGAGCTGCCCCTGAGTGCCAGGAAGCCCTGGGATGAAGCAAAGCAGGGGAGGAAAAGCCTTCGTGCTCCTGCAGGAGTGCCCTTGCAGGAGGTGGAGCCTGCGGGGCCCGAACTTACGCAACGATTTATTTGCATCCTGCCCGAAAACAAATGGATGTTTTACATATTTATATCATAAGATAAAGTGATCCTGCAGCTGATCAAAGCCAGGGCAGATCTGGAGGCGATTACAGCAAGTGTTTGCTTAACTGAGGTCATGATGCACTCGGAGCGGGCGAGGCTCCGGCTCTGCTCCGCACATGGGAGCGCTCCAGGAAGGTCGGGAGAGGCCCTGGCCCCGAGTGCTGCCTCTCCAGGAGTCCGAGCAAAGCTGAACCTGGCTCCTCAACCCGGCCCTGGCACCAAGGATCGGTCAAGGGGAGCAGCGTTGGGCTGTTTGTGAAGTGGGATTGAGTTCAGAGAGGGTTGTGTCCGATGGAGGATCGGTCTGGCTTCGTTTGGAACTTTGGTGAGGCTGAGGGAGCTGGGAAAAGGCTGGAGAATCCTGAGGGAGATGGGAAATGGCTGGAGAATCCTGAGGGAGATTGGAAAGGGCTGGAGAATTGTGAGAGAGATTGGAAAGGGGCTGGAGAATCCTGAGGGAGATGGGAAAGGCTGGAGAATCCTGAGGGAGCTGGAAGGGGCTCAGCTGAAGAAAAGGAGCTCAGGGGGAATTTCTGGCCCTGCACAATCCCTGCCAGGAGGGGACAGCCGGGGGGGTCGGGCTCTGCTCCAGGGCCAGGGACAGGAGCAGAGGGAACGGCCTCAGGCTGGGCCAGGGCAGCTCAGGGTGGCACCAGCAGGAATTTCCCCATGGAAAGGGAGCTCAGGAACTGGAACTGCCCAGGGAGCTTTGGATCCCCATCCCTGGAGGTGTCACCTGGAGGTGGCACTGAGTGCTCTGGGCTGGGGACAAGGTGGGGATTGGCACAGGTGGTGATCCCAGAGCTCTTTTCCACCCTCGGTGCTCCTGATTCCACGATTCTGTGGAATGGGGACGAGCCTGTCCAGCAGTTTCTGTGTCCTGGGAGCAGAGGACAGGGATGCACACCCGGCACACCCTGCAGGGATTTTCCTGGTTGGAATCCAACACTGGGAATGGCAAAGGATAACGTGGATTCAGAGTTTCCTCCTGGAAGAGCCTTGCAGTGGCTGGGGAGAGGCTCCAAGATCCAGGGATGAGCAGGGATGAGCAGTCCAGCCTGGGAATACTGATCCCATCCCTCGAGCTGGAGACTTTCCCAGCATCCACCCTCAGGGGAATCCAGGCTGATACCGGCGCTGTCCCTGGTGCATTCCCTGCCGCTTCACCACTGTCATCACAGAGAGTTCTGACTCCTGCCTGCTCCCACTGAAACAGCAAATTCCTGCTCTTACACCAGAGCCTGGATCCCAGCACTGGGAGAGCCAAATTCTCGCTGAAAATCACCCAGCAATTTCCTTCTCCTGGTTTTCCGGCCCTGCAAAGCCACGTGGAGACCTTCCCCTTTCTCCACACAGCACGAATGCAAGGCTCAGGAGACGAATCCAGCCGGGATTTGCAATCATCCCCTCATTCCTTCCCACCTGGGGCCGACAGGGAACGTTCTCCTCCCGTTTGAAAACCACATCCTGCTCGGGCCGCCCTCATCCCATCTCCCGCAGCTCCTTCCCGTTTCCCGGGCTCCTTGTCCCCGCGTCCCGGTGCTCCGGCAGCCCGAGCGGGGATGTCGGCGGGATGCCGAGAAAGCCTCGCCCAGCTCCACATCTGGAGGCTCCAGAGGGGGATTCCTGAAGGCACGGCTGCCTCTGGGAATGGTGCGAGGCAGCCCGGCAGTTGGGAAACCACAGGAATTCTTGGCGAGGCTTTCCCGTCAGTGCCAGCGGAGGTGACTCCAGGTCAGCGGCTGCGAGCGAACTCGGGGATGCTGCAGCTCTGCTCAGCATCTTCTCTTCTCTTCTCTTCTCTTCTCTTCTCTTCTCTTCTCTTCTCTTCTCTTCTCTTCTCTTCTCTTCTCTTCTCTTCTCTTCTCTTCTCTTCTCTTCTCTTCTCTTCTCTTCTCTTCTCTCCTCTCCTCTCCTCTCCTCTCCTCTAATTTATTTTTTCCGTATTTATTTCCTCACACACCGCTGGAAGAGCAGCCAAAGCTCCAGCGGCACCGAGCAGCTCAGCTCAGCTCCCTTGTGTTCAGCGCATTCCCAACTCCTCATGAATCCCAGCCCTCAAAACTCCTGGGGATTTTCTCATGAAAATGTCCCTGGGAAACAGCAAAACCCTGGAAATGTAACCAAAAAGGAAAAAAAAACCAATAAAAAGCTACAGATTTGTGTTTTAGACAGAAATCGTCTCAGCAGCATGAGCAGGTTGGAGCAGTCTGGGCACGGGGCAGAGGCTCTGCCATGGAAAATGGATTATTTGGTCTATAAAGGGATTTTGATACAAAATACGTGAAAGAACCAAGACTTCCTGTAGCCAAATTCCTGCATAAAACATAAAACTGGCCCAGACTTCAAACAGCATCTCAAAAACTTTCCAGCAGATCCATTAAGAGCTGGGTTTTTAAGGAAGCCAAGGGAACCAGGGCTGCCACCCAGCTTTCTGCTGCTTTTATTTGGGAAATTTCGTGTTTCTCACCACCTACACTCACTGAGAAGGACTCACCACGAGGTTTAAGGAAATTTCTTGGCTTAAAAGGCAGAGGGGGTGAATCCAGGATGGATTCTGCCAGGATTGGGGAGCAGAGGTGCCACAGCCTCACCCAGATGTTGATGGGGTTCCCTCAGCTGGACAGCAGCTGTGGGGACGGGATGGAGGCCAGCACGCTCAGCTTCCCCACATCCCGGGAAAGATTTTGGGATCTGCCTTTCTGCCTCCAAACCTTTCCTCACCAGGAAATCCCTGAGTTTAAACGATCCCCAGAAACGCTGCACCACCGGGATGGAAACGGGATGAAATGACCTCCGAATAAAGGCTTCACATCCACTTCCCTCCCAAAAATCCAACCCCCTGCATCGGCCTCCGTGCTCTTGGCAAGCCCAACCCTGATTTTCCACCTGCACCCCCCAAAGCTCTGCAGAGCCCTCGGCAAAGGACAGATTTCATCCTTCTTATCGCGGCTTGGGAGACAACATTTATCTTCCTGACAGCCATCAGCTTGATTCCCCAACACGCAGACAAAGGAGAGGCCACGAGCCCCAGGAGGGCCTGGATTGTTCCAGCTGGTGCAGCTGAGGGGTGAAATCCTGGACAGGAGTGTCTGCTCCCAGTTTGCTCCCAGTTTGTGTGCTGGGAGCTCTGGGATGGTTCCAGCACGCTGGGGCTGCAGGGAGCTGGAGCAGATCCCAGCTGTGCACACAGAGCACAGACCCCGATGGATTTTTGGGATGTTTGGGGTGCTGAGGGATAATTCCAGTCCCTGCCTGGCTGTGGGAAGGCTCGTGCCCCTCGCTCGTGGCTCCTCTGAGTCACTTTTTTGGCCAGGCAAAAGCAAAACTCTGCTGAATGGACCAGCAAAGCCAAAGGCCCAGCCTGGGCCTTAATCCCATGACAAATAAATCATTCACCCGCTGTGACTGAAGTGGGAGTGGAGGGAAAAGGCCCAGGCTCCAAGCACAGCCTTTTCCCTTTGGAATTGTCCTTCCCACCCCTGGCTGTCACCTCGGGGCCCTGCCCAGCTGGGGAAGGCAGCAGTGACCTCAAGATGGGAGTTTGGGCTGAAAAAGCTCAGATTTGGGGGCTCTGAGATGGAGCAGCCCTGAGGTGTTTTAATGTTTTAAAATCAGGTAGCAGACTCCACTGGCAGCAAATCCCTGGGAGGTTTTCCCAGCTGGAAGATGGGAAGATGCTGAACCTTTAAGATCTCCATGAGGGCAGAGGAGCTGGGGATGGAGGAGATCCCTGAGCTCTGGGCCTCAGCCACAACCTGCGGACATTTCCACGCTCACTTCACCCCATTCCTGGGTTCAGCTGGCACAGGTGAAAGCAGCACAAAAAACAACATCCTAAAAATGCTAAAAACTCAGGAATGCACTCGTGGAGTGGGAAGGATTCTCCAGGCACATTGCAGGGAGGGAATATCAACCTGGCTTCACCTGAACAACGTTTCTGTGGGAACAGGGGCTGTGGGCACGGCAGAGCGGCTGCAGGGAACAGGAGCAGAGCAGGAGGGGGAAGAAAAACAGGAACTGAACTGAGATCTGGAAGAAAACATGGAGAAAATTGGGAGAAAATGGGGGGAAAGGGGGTGGAAATGGGGGGGAAAAGGGGAGGAAAAAGGGGAGAAAAAGGGGAGGAAAAAGGGGGAGGGAAAAGGGGAGAAAATGGGGAGAAAATGGGGAGAAAATGGGGAGAAAATGGGGAGAAAATGGGGAGAAAATGGGGAGAAAATGGGGAGAAAATGGGGAGAAAATGGGGAGAAAATGGGGAGAAAATGGGGAGAAAATGGGGAGAAAATGGGGAGAAAATGGGGAGAAAATGGGGAGAAAATGGGGAGAAAATGGGGAGAAAATGGGGAGAAAATGGGGAGAAAATGGGGAGAAAATGGGGAGAAAATGGGGAGAAAATGGGGAGAAAATGGGGAGAAAATGGGGAGAAAATGGGGAGAAAGTGGGGAGAAAAAGGGGGAGAAAAAGGGGGAGAAAATGGGGAGACATTGCTCCAGATGAAGGAGCAGGAACGATCACTGGCACATGCTGTCATGTGTCAGCTCTGCTTGGAGTTGGTTGGGTTTATTTTGCCAGGAATTCACGGGACAAAAAGCAGGAGTCAGAGCAGTGCAGCAAAGCAAAGCTTTGCCCCAAGAGTGGGGAGGAGACAAAGCCCTGCAGCCCAAGGGCAATTCCCAAGGAATGTCTGTTTGGAGAGCAGGGTTTGGTGGCACTGGCAGCTGCCAGCCCCCAAAGGATCCAGGGGGATCAAAGCTCCATCCATCCCAAACTCCTGCAAAGCCTGCTCAGCAGCCCTCGGGGGTTTTTCTCTTCCAGGAGGTTCCTGGCAAACACTCCGAGGCAGGAACGGTGGGTGGAAGCCAGGGTGGGCTCTGGATGAGTTGGAGATTGTTTGTCATGGTTTTCCTGGGGTGTTGAAAGAAATCATTCGTTCTCCATGACCTGGGAGCTCTGGGAGTACAACGGGGTTGAGCTGGAGCTCTGGAGCTCATTAAATCCCAGCACGGAGGTTTGGGAGTTGGAGAGAGCTCCCTGAGCTTTACTGGTGATTGATGGCAGCACCACCTCAGGGGCTGCTCACAGCCCTTCCCTGCTGCAGTGTTCCCAGGGGCTCTCTGGGAAGTGCAGCCTGGAAATGGGATGGGTTTTCTACACCACAAATCCCTCAGGGTTGTGCCCAGCCTGGAAATGGGATGGGTTTTCTACACCAGAAATCCCTCAGGGTTGTGCCCAGCCTGGAAATGGGATGGGTTTTCCTCACCAGAAATCCCTCAGGGTTGTGCCCAGGCTGGAAATGGGATGTGTTTTCCTCACCACAAATCCCTCAGGGTTATTCCCAGGCTGGAAATGGGATGGGTTTTCTACACCAGAAATCCCTCAGGGTTGTGCCCAGGCTGGAAATGGGATGGGTTTTCCACACCACCAATCCCTCAGGATTATTCCCAGGCTGGGAATGGGATGGGTTTTCCTCACCATCAATCCCTCAGGGTTGTGCCCAGGTTTTCCTCACCACCAATCCCTCAGGATTATTCCCAGGCTGGAAATGGGCTGTGTTTTCCACACCACCAATCTCTCAGTGTTGTGCTCAGGTTTTCCACACCAACAATCCCTCAGGGTTATTCCCAGCCTGGAAATGGGATGTGTTTTCCTCACCAACAATCTCTCAGTGTTGTGCTCAGGTTTTCCTCACCATCAATCCCTCAGCGTTGTGCCCAGGTTTTCCTCACCACCAATCCCTCAGGATTATTCCCAGGCTGGAAATGGGATGTGTTTTCCTCACCATCAATCCCTCAGGGTTGTGCCCAGGCTGGAAATGGGATGGGTTTTCCTTTATCCCCGGGCTCTTGCACTGCCCAATGTGTATCCTTTCAAGAAATTCCTTTTAACTCCTTTTGCCCTCTCTGTTCCTGATCAGCATTTTTAGGCCTCTGGAGGCTCCCACTGATTGTAATGAATGGTTTTTAATTCTCTGCTGCTGAGGGGAGGCCACCAGTGCTCCCATGAACTCCACCCCTTTCCTTTGGAAGCCCACAAGGACAAACTGCCTGTGGAAGGGCCTGGTGCCATGGTGGGAAAGGAAAAAAAGGAACAAAAAGCTGAGACTCTCAGGAGGTGCTGGAGCTCTCTTGCTCTCGCTCACGGGATGAACCCGTCACGAGCCGGGGGAAGAAGCGGTCATGGAGCAGCCAAGCCGGAGAGCTCCCCAAACCCCTGAGGAAAACAACTCTCTGCTAATCCCAGAGGCTCCAGGCCAGCCCTGAATATCCATCAGGCTGGGGAAAAGCCAAGGCTCCAGCTCCAGGCCTCTGCTCTCACTCTCTGGGCTGGTCCTGCGCTCGTTTCCAGGGACAAAGACACATCCAAAGGCCACGGGGCCACCAGAGCCCCCGAGGTCGAGTTTTAAGGTCTCCAGAAGAGAGAAGCTGATGAACCCCTCCAACACATCTCCCTCAGCCCTCTGGGAGCTGTGGAGATCTCCCAGAGCAGGAATTCCCCAGCAGAGCAGACCACACAGATGGAACCAGCTGCAAAAAAGGGCCTGGATTTTTTTATCTCTCTCAATTTATTTTTTTCCTCCATTTTTTCTGGTGTTGCTTTAACCTGCAGACAGTAACTCGAGGAGGTGCTGCTCATCTCCTCAAGTTCCCTCCTGCCCAACCTGAAATGACATCCAGGGAGTCACAGAAAACCCTCTGAGCTCCCTCTTGGCACCACCACAAAGCACAGAAGCCAAGGTGTGAAGCCCTCAGAGGTGCCAGCACATCCCAGACCAGTCTGACACCCTCAGTGTCCCAAAACTCTCATTTTTAGCCTGAAATCTGAGTTCATTTTTAAGGCAGCAGTTGCATAAGCGCTTCTGCATGTGGTTAAGTTGTAAAACTTGGCCCAAGGTTTCTCTCACCATGGTTTAAGTGTTATTTTAGGGGGGAGGGAGGTTGTAGACACTGAAAATCCAGACCTACCCAAGCTTCAAATAATTCTCTCTTTTTTAAATGTTTTTTTTTTTTTGTCCTGCAGACTGAAATTCCTGGAGTTTAATGCCCTGCTCTTTTTTTTTTTTTTGGAATAGCACCTGGGAGAAGGTTTAACCCCCCTGAACAAGCACTAGCTTAGAGAAAAAAAAAAGAAGTTTATTAATTCTGTTCTTTAGAGGAATATAAATGTATTATTAACAGCATTGGGGATTATTAAAACTTGGGGAAAGCAAATTAAAAACTAATTCTTTCCACACCATTTCCTGACTTTTTGTGCTTTTCCTACCCTGGAGTGGGAGGTGCTGCACAAGAGGGGAGGGATGGATGGGAAAATCCTTCCCTGCCTTTGGATTTTCCTTTCCTGATTCTTTTCACTTCCCTGTCTCCACAGGCTGGAGAGGGAAACCCTGGGAGTTCCCAGAGCCAAAACAGTTTGGATTTTCTCCTCCTCACCCCTTAATTTGCATGAAATCCGTCTTTTTCTGCACTACATCTTCTAAAATACTGTGGATAAAATAGGAAGTAAGAGAAAATCCAAAGTCTGGTGATCTGAGTGCAGCCTTTGAGTAAGAAAACCCAGCATTCAGGGAATTCCCTCATTCCTGGTAGGGCTGAAACCTGTCCCCAAAACTGTGATTAAATACAATTAACATGAGTTCAACAGCAAACTTTAACAGGAGAATAATTAACAGCCAGCTCTGGAGTTGTTCTTTCTCACCCTGTCCTTTGTGATGCTGTCAATTTATACAAATTACAATCATTAGGAAAAAAAATACTTCTCTTGCAAGTTGCAAACAAACCTAGGCTTCTCTTCCATCCAGCATGGTGGAGAGAGAAAAAAATTAAGAGAAAATATAGATTCCTCTGCTTACCTTGCTTTTGGAAAGACTTTTCCATATCCTTGTGAGGTTCCTTGCAGGGGATATTTATGCTTCACAATAATCTCCCATCCTGCTGTGCAGCTCCAATGGTTTTTAAAAGGATGCAACAGAAAATCCACTAACCTTGAGGCCCTGGGGGCTGAGAGCTCTGCAGATCTCTCACTCCTGAAGGAGTTTCCTGAAGGGAATCCTGTTTTTTCCAAGTGGAACAGCACAAATTCCTGTGGAGAAGGAGCAGAATTGTGTGTTAATGTGGTTTGTCTGGGACAAAGCTGCACCTCAAACATGAAATCAGCGAAGGAGGGGCTGCAAAAAGTGGGAACAGATTTCTCCTCAATCTCCAGGATTTCCCCTGGGATGTTGTTTTCAAGACATGGATTTCGTGAGACCAGAAAGGTGAGCACAAAACCTCCTCGGAGCTGCCACAAGTGCTCAGGGCTGCTCCTCATCTCCACCATTGGAAAAATGAGGTTTTCCAGGGATGATGCCATTCCCCTGGCGTGAAAAATGGATTTGTACAGGATCTTCAAAGCCTGACTAAAAGCTCACATAGTCCTAAATGCAAACTCTGAGATAAAGTGTGCTGCCTTAGAAAGGCCATGGAATAGAACAGACATTGCTAAAAGAGAGATTGAACTGGAAACGAGTTTCAAAAAATGGCCTTGCAAACAGACCAAATATTTCAGAGAATTAGAACAGTGAAAAATGCATTATAGCAACACCATGTGGGGTAAAAAAAAAAAAAAATTAATATTAGAAATATTAACAGCATTATATAGCGAAAGCTAATAAGCTAAAAACATTTATAA
>VXBU01019353.1:107332-119743 GCA_013400315.1 Bombycilla garrulus
GTCAAAACAAAGCAGGAATACCTGTGAACCATCCAAACAAACAGAACCAGGAATATCCCATGAACCATCCAAACAAATCCAACCAGGAATTCCCCACGAAGCTCCAGACAAATCCAGATCCAAACCCACTAAAGGAAGGAGCTGTCCCTCAGTCCCAGCTGCTCCCAGGAGGGTTTCCCACTGAACACGGAGCACATGGATTCCCAATCTGGATGCTCAATGCATTTGGCCTTGTGGGATTGATAATTATGTTAATTATGTTAATTGGGACAGAGTGACAGATCCCACTGTGAGCGTGGTAACACCAGAAATCACTGAGCAAGGTTTTGTGCATGAACACCCAAATCCTTCCCACAGCCAAGGCATTCACTGCAGCAGTGTTTATATTCCTATCAACAGGAAGGTGTGGATTTAGGAATTCCTAAATTCCTCATGTTTATCCCATCTGCTTGGCTGGAGAAGACAACAAATCCCTCACAGAAAAATTGATCCATCTCAAAGAACTTGGGATAAACTCATTTTAATTCCCTTCTTGAAAGAAAAATCAGAACAAAATAAACGTATATAAAAAATAACAACTCCCCCTTGCACTTCTCAAACCCAGCCCCACATTCAGGTTTAATCTTTACGAGCCACGAGCGAGGGATTTTTAAACACTTGGACACAGCGAACAAAAGGAATCTTTCAGACCAAAAGAAGAGAACAAAGAGCAAAAAATAACATTGCTCACAAAAGTTCTGCCGAGCAAAGAATGATTTCTCAGCTGATCTGCGGGTGGGTGGCCACGGCCGAGGGGGAGGACCCGAATTTCCCCGGGGAGCGTGGGAGGAAGAGGAGGTGACCTCCAGGAAGGGATGACAGGAGGGTTTTATTGTTTTGTTGTCAGGATTTTATTGGGGTTTTGGGTGTCCAGGCTGCTTTTGGGGAATGAGCAGAATTCTCTCATCCCGCAGAATTGGTTTTGGAGCCCCTTGCTGCTGTCAGGATCAGCCTCTGTCACATCCATCCCCTGCAGGTTTTAAATTCATTTTTCCTCATTTGTTTCTCAGCTGGAAAAATCCGAATTTTCTGGAATAAAATCCCAGCTGGGATGGTGGAGGTGTCCCTGTCATGATCCCAAAGTCCCTTCCAGCCCAGCATTCCAGGATTCAGGATTCTGTCCCTGTGTCACCCCACTGACCCCAATCTCTGCCTTTCTCTTTAGGTTTTTCCCTCTCCTCTCCCCATTTTTTTCCCTTCTATCACAATCTCTTCAAAGTCTTGGTGAGTTGGGACACGAAAATAATTGATCTCCCAAATTCCTCTATTTTGACCCTTCTTTGGTGAGATATTTACCACACAAAACATAATAAAATTAGTATTAATAATGAAAACCAGCTACTTTCTCCGCTCTCTTTCTTTCCATGTCAAGTCCATTTTTTCCCCATAACAAATAATTCCCATTTTACATTCAACCGCCAAGGCATGAAAAGGAATTTTTTAAAAAATAATAAATTATAAGAAATTTTCTTTCAATTTCTTCCAAAATTATTCAAATATGGTTCAATTCCTATCACATCCTTTGAACCTGCTAAACCCCATTTTGAACCTTCTAAATCCAATTTTTGAACCTCCTAAAACACATTTTGAACCTTCTAAATCCAATGTTTGAACCTTCTAAAAACACTGTGAACCTTCTAAAAACACTGTGAACCTTCTAAACCTCATTTTTGAACCTCCTAAAACACATTTTGAACCTTCTAAACTCAATTTTTGAACCTCCTGAAACACTTTTTGAACCTTCTACACCTCATTTTTGAACTACCTAAAAACACTCTGAACCTTCTAAAAAACACTCTGAACCTTCTAAAAAACACTCTGAACCTTCTAAACTCAACTTTTGAACCTTCTAAACCTCATTTTTTACATTCTAAACCCTATTTTCGAACCATTCTTGCTGCTGTTGTGAGCTCTTTTATTAACCTGAGCAAACACACGTGTTTGCCTACCTATAAAAAGCTCAAAAATAAGATATTTTGGGATTTTTGGTGCCTTTTTTCTGTGTTTTATCCCCATTTCTGCAGCAGGAATGCAGTAAAAGATGGTGTTTCTTTAAAGCAAAGCGAGGTTTGGAATCCCAGGAGGAGAGGATGAAAATCCTGGGACGCTGATGGCCAAACATCGAAATGACAAACACAGCTCCTCCAAATGATAAGAAGCTCTGCTGATAAGAGTTCTCTTCAAAAAGATAACTCCCTGTCCCTGATTCTTTTCAGTCTGAAACTTTTGGAGCCTCAAACTAAAACCATCTCCTGCATTTAGTGCTGGCAAAACATCGATTTCGTGGCTCACATCCTCAAATATTCCAACGTGAAGGAAACTCGGGGTGGCAGAAAACCACACTGCAAGAGATTTCAGGTGTTTTATTCCTATTAAAATCCCAATTAATTGCTCTGAAAATAAAAGTGTGTTGGGTTAAGGTAAAACAAAATCAAAAGCATCCAAAATAAAAAGCATTTCTGCTCTTGCAGTGAGGGTTTCAGTGGGAATTTCATGAGCTGCTTCCTTGCAGACCTTTCCCTTCCCCAACAACAACTTGTACCTAAATTTGTCGTTTCTTTCTGACATGAAATGCGCCGATATGCAAAGAAATTCAGCATAAATCAAAGCAGTTCAGAGCAGAGGAACCGTCCCTGCTGTGCATTTCTGCGAGTGCTGAGTGGAACCGTGCAGAAAGTGACCTTAAATCTGTCAGAGCTTCATCAGGGAACCCCCTGCAGGGCCATCGAACGGGGAGCACCTCCTGGAAACCCCCCAAAATCACAGGAGTGGAAAAGGAAACTGACTGCAGCTCCACGGAGTGGGGAGAAACCAGAAGGAGAATTGCAGAGTGTTTTTAGCAGGGGCGTTATTGAATTGTGTAAGAATAAAGCATCCCAGCTGCTTTCCTGGTGATCCCGGCTCTGAGCTTCCCTTCCTGTCCTGGAAAAACACAGGAACACACCCTGCAGCCATTGAGCCACATAAATTTCCCTAAAATGTCCCCAAAATTCCCATTTTCCTGTCTGCCACAGGTGGAGTGAGAGGAGTGATGGCAAAGCGGGGTTTTGCTTGGATTTCCAGCAGGGATGGGCTCAGGCCCTGAACAATGACATCAAATACATCAAACCCAAACACAGATTTCCACAGAAAATCCTAATTTCCCCAACATTTCCAGTTTCCTGTTTGCCACAGTCAGGTGGCGTGAGAGGAGTGATGGGGATCCAGACCTTGAACAGTGATATCAAATACATCAAACCCAAACACAGATTTCCACAGAAAATCCTAATTTCCCCAACATTTCCAGTTTCCTGTTTGCCACAGTCAGGTGGCGTGAGAGGAGTGATGGGGATCCAGACCTTGAACAGTGATATCAAATACATCAAACCCAAACACAGATTTCCACAGAAAATCCTAATTTCCCCAACATTTCCAGTTTCCTGTTTGCCACAGTCAGGTGGCGTGAGAGGAGTGATGGGGATCCAGACCTTGAACAGTGATATCAAATACATCAAACCCAAACACAGATTTCCACAGAAAATCCTAATTTCCCCAACATTTCCAGTTTCCTGTTTGCCACAGTCAGGTGGCGTGAGAGGAGTGATGGGGATCCAGACCTTGAACAGTGATATCAAATACATCAAACCCAAACACAGATTTCCACAGAAAATCCTAATTTCCCCAACATTTCCAGTTTCCTGTTTGCCACAGTCAGGTGGCGTGAGAGGAGTGATGGGGATCCAGACCTTGAACAGTGATATCAAATACATCAAACCCAAACACAGATTTCCACAGAAAATCCTAATTTCCCCAACATTTCCAGTTTCCTGTTTGCCACAGTCAGGTGGCGTGAGAGGAGTGATGGGGATCCAGACCTTGAACAGTGATATCAAATACATCAAACCCAAACACAGATTTCCACAGAAAATCCTAATTTCCCCAACATTTCCAGTTTCCTGTTTGCCACAGTCAGGTGGCGTGAGAGGAGTGATGGGGATCCAGACCTTGAACAGTGATATCAAATACATCAAACCCAAACACAGATTTCCACAGAAAATCCTAATTTCCCCAACATTTCCAGTTTCCTGTTTGCCACAGTCAGGTGGCGTGAGAGGAGTGATGGGGATCCAGACCTTGAACAGTGATATCAAATACATCAAACACAGATTTCCATAGAAAATCCCAATTTCCCTAACATTTCCACTTTCCTGCCTCACACAGTCAGGTGGAGGGAGAGGAGTGATGGGGATCCAGATCCTGAACAATGATGTCAAATGCATCAAACACAGATTTCCATAGAAAATCCCAATTTCCCTAACATTTCCACTTTCCTGCCTCACACAGTCAGGTGGAGGGAGAGGAGTGATGGGGATCCAGATCCTGAACAATGATGTCAAATGCATCAAACACAGATTTCCACAGAAAATCCCCTTGAAACCAGCAGAAGTGCAAATGTTAATTGTCATTATAATCCTAATTAACTGGCAGTTGGAGTGCAGATGGAATTTCAGTGGAAATGGAAACAGGAGTTACCTCATCTCATTCCCTGTATCAAATTCAAGGGGATGCTGGAAGAAAGGAAATTCTGGATGGTTCCTCTGACTCATCTGCTGCTCTGAGATCCTCCCAGGGAATTGTGCTCGAAGGAAAACTGCTCAGGATGGCTCTGGAGTTTCCTGGTGGCTCTTCCCAAAAATATTTGAATAGAATAATAATGGTGTCTTTTTTATTCGGCATGTTTTATAGCTTATATATTTTTAATGAAGTTANTTGTTGGGTTTTATTCAACGTACAACTGAGTAATGGCTGGATAATCCAGAGAAAATTACTCCAGAGTCACGGAAATCTTCCTAAAGTCATTCCTGAAAGAATTCGGGATCCCTTTCCACCCCAGTGTGGCAAAAAAATATAAATAGGTCTTGAAATGGCACCCTGCTCTGGAATTCCTGGGTGTTAGAACTGACCAGACCAGTTCTGCTAAAAACAAAAAGCCAGGAGAAATGTTGGGGTATTTTCAGCACTTCCCATGAAATTCTGCTGAAGGCTTCAGGCGGGAGGAGCATCCGATCTTTTCCTAAATAACTCACAGGAGGGTTTGGGCTCTCGGTGCTGCTGAGAAGCTGCATCCCCTGCAGTGAGGCTGGCAGGAAATATGAAATATGAATTATGAAATATGGAATATGAAATATGAAATATGAAATATGCCACTTGGAAAGAGTCTGAGCACATCACCGAGGATCTCCCCAAATCCCACAGCTGGGAAATGTCTGCTCCAACCCCTCACTGTGCCCTCGGAAGGGTCATCTCACTGCAGTTCCAGAAAGAAAAGAGATTCAGGGGGAGCTGCAAATGTTTACATCATAACTGGCAGGTTTTGGGGTTTTTTTTTTTCTTTAATAGGAGCAAAAGAACATCTGAAAGTTTGCCTGTTGTTGCCAGAGTAACGAAACANTGGTGGCTCTTCCCAAAAATATTTGAATAGAATAATAATGGTGTCTTTTTATTTGGTGTGTTTTATAGCGTATATATTTTTAATAAAGTTATTGGCTATATTATAGTAGTTTATTATATTGGTGTAAAGCAATTAGTGTTAATATATTCAGTAAAAGTTTTGTAAAAAGATATTAAGGCACATACACATATTCATATGTAATTATTAAAATTACAATTAAAATTATAATAATATTTCATGCATCTTTTAAAATTAGCTTTTATGTTAATGACCTTGTCATTTTGTTATGGATACACTNGCACTTCCCATGAAATTCTGCTGAAGGCTTCAGGCGGGAGGAGCATCCGATCTTTTCCTAAATAACTCACAGGAGGGTTTGGCCTCGCGGTGCTGCTGAGAAGCTGCATCTCCTGCAGTGAGGCTGGCAGGAAATATGAAATACGAAATATGAAATATGGAATATGAAATATGAAATATGAAATATGCCACTTGGAAAGAGTCTGAGCACATCACCGAGGATCTCCCCAAATCCCACAGCTGGGAAATGTCTGCTCCAACCCCTCACTGTGCCCTCAGAAGGGTCATCTCACTGCAGTTCCAGAAAGAAAAGAGATTCAGGGGGAGCTGCAAATGTTTACATCATAACTGGCAGGTTTTGGGGTTTTTTTTTTTCTTTAATAGGAGCAAAAGAACATCTGAAAGTTTGCCTGTTGTTGCCAGAGTAACGAAACACTGCTGCTGCTGTCCCCGGGCAGGATCCCATTCTACCCCAGAAACGTGGATGTGGAAAACAAGCACGAGAACGGAGAAGTTCTGGGATTGCACAGGAAAAGGCTGAAGGAAATGAATCTTCTCCCTCCTCCCCTGGAATTCTGGAATGATGTCACCAGCTGCAGTCCCATCCGTCAGGATCGGGAGTTCGTGGTGGCTTCAATGGAAAAGCAGGAGGAGGAGGATGGTGGGAAAAACCAGAGTCAGGAGCCTGAGCTGTAAATCAGGAGCTGGAGAAAGTTCTGAGCCAGTGCTTGTCAATTAAAGAGCACTTAAAGGAGTAAACGGTGCTCTGGAGAATCACCTGAACTGCATTAATGAGTTTCTAACTGAAATTTGCACCAAAAAAAACCCCGCTCGGGACATAATTCATGGAAAAACATTCCCAAGGAGGAGGAAAAGTGGAAACTTGACCCAAGTTAAAGAGCAGACTCGGTCCTTCAGGGTTTGTTCTCTTTAACAGCTCCCTTTGGGGAGATCTCCCTGGTTCCCTGCCCAGGGAAGGAATCCAGAACCTGGAGCTGTCTGCTGTCTTTACTTTTCCTTTTCCACCTGAATCTCCTGACGGGAGTGACAGAGCTCTGCTGAACACGAGGAGTTCTCTGAGTTATAGGGGGTATTTCCATGTGGAGGGGGATTATCAATCCCAGAATTTCAGCTAAAAATAAACATATGGAAAGGCCGGGGTTGGGAATGAAAACCATATGAGAGAACACCTGCACTTCTCCAAAGCCTCCTACAAAAGCTACAGGAGGAAAGGAATTAAAACACCCAACTCCAGCTCTAACGCTGGCTTTTATCTCCTAGGAAAGTTCAGGTCCAAGGAATCCAAAGGAACAGAAGTTTTATCTATTTCATTTCAATTACTGGCACTGGGCAGGGTGAGTGTGGCTCTGGCAGTGACCAGAACTCGGAGCAGATGGGCTGGATATTAAAAGTGATCCATCATCTCCCGCCCAAGGAAATCAGCCCCGATGTCCAAACCCTGCTCCTGAAGAAAAGCAATCAGGAAAGCTGATGGATTTCCTCCACGGAGGTGGATGTTGTTGCACACAGCCGCTGTCGTTTTCCAAATATTGCTTTTTGATAGATTTAACAAGCTCAGGGCTGCACAAATCAGCACCCTCGGATATTCCCAGCAGGGCTCACAGATCAGCCATGAATTATCTCCGTTTTCTCCACCTGAGGCCACGTCATTTCTGCTGGAATTCCACATGTGCTTCCCTTTTGCTGAGGCACTAAGTGGACAAATGTTTCCAATGCCCCGGAGAAAAGCTTTGGGAATTGGTGCTCCTTTCACACCGAGCCTTTGCAATGATGCAAATGTTCTTTTTCTAATTTGCAGCCATAAAACAGAAAGGAATCCGCAGAGAGCGTCGGTTTGTTTGACTAAGTCGTGTACTACAAGTTCTGGGGCTGCAAATGATGCTTTCCCAATTGTGCAAATGAATTTGTGATTCCTTGAACTCGTTTCCTCCTTTATGGACTTGTCTCGAGATGAAGGCAGTAGCCTGACATGGAAGAATTGTACAAATCCTTCAAAAATGGGATTTGCCAATTACATTCCACGTTAAGCCCACAAATAAAACCCTTCTTCTGGGAGGGATTTTTAAAATTTGAATTATATTTTTTTCCTGCTTGCACGGGAGAGCACTCCCAGAGAAATCCAGATTTTAGCAGAGAACCAAAGCTCTGTTTCAAACGGGAACAAAGAGGAACAAGAAGGGATTTGTTTATCCACTGCACTTCCTGCATCGCTCCGAAAACTGCATCGATTCATTCTAAAGCCATTAGGTAACACATCCACCCTGTTCTGCTATAAATCATTAAAATCTCTTCGCTTTGGGGGTGGAAAACAATTGGCACGGGCGTGGAGTGCCTGTTCTCCCCCGTGGATTAAACTCCAACCATATGTGAGTCGTCAGGGCAGTTTTACCCTTGCCGGGCTCCCCGAGGTTCGGCGCTCCGCTCACCCCTGCCTTTCACCCTTTGTGCTCGATTTCCACTCCAGCCACGGCCAGGAGATGGATTTTCAGGGACCAGCCCATCTCTGCACCCCTGCCTTTGCTGCACAGCTCCAAGTTTCACCTACGTGGAGCTCCCAGCCACCCCTGGCCTGTGCTTGAACCTCGCTCTCCCCTCCGGCAAGAAATTTCCATTTTGCTACCAGCTGAGCCTCCAGGCCAGCCAAAGGTCTTTAATTCCCCTCTCCACATTGCATTTGCATACATGTTAAACTTTCCCAGCGTCATTTGCATGGTTGAAAAGGCATTTTGGAAGCCCTCTCCACATTATTTTATTTTATTTTTTTTTTCCTGCAGCGTGAGTTTAAAGCACACATCAAGGAGAGCTCTGGACCTAAAAGCGATGTTTGCTCCGAGTCCACATCTGCTTTTCCCCAAGCCCTTGCCAGTTCTGGAGCTCACTTTAATACCCAGCTGGGATCGTGTAAAATGAGGCTAGAACCTCAAATAAAAGCTGGGAGCACATGATTTGTGCTCAGGAATGGTTGTGTGCGGCCAGTTCAGCTTCACTCGTGTCCTACCCACTGAGATTCTGTCTCAGGGAAGGGAAAAGGAGGGAAAATCCCACCCCAAAGCCAAAGTGCGTGTGTGTGGCCACACGAGTGGGAAGTGGAACTAAAGCTCACCAGAGCTGGGTAAAATCCACTTTTGGAAGGTTAAAGTGCCTTATTTTTATAACCAACCCCTCCGTTTTGAAAGCAGAAATGTGGTTTTCTCCAAGCAGCGAACACAGAATGTTCCCTGTGCTTCCTCCACAACTCCAGCCTTCCCTCGCTCGAATCCGTGGGAAGTCTGCTAAGACATTTTTTTATTCTTTACTCCAGCTTTTGGAGGGGACAGTGAAATGCTGGACAAAGAGAGCAGAAGAAATGGAATCATTTTATGCAAACCATCATTTTTTTTGGCAGCTTTGGTGGCCCGAACAGCCACCAGGAGTCGGGCAGCAATAAAAGTGATAACCTGATAAGATTCATCCCAAAAGCTGTGCAGAGAGAAGGAGCACAGCCGGATTCGTGACAGGGATTTGTGGGATGGAAAAGGAGTTTTGAGAGTGTCAGGGCAAGTTCTTCCTCCTCCCAGCCCATTAAGGGATGAATTATTTTGATGTAGACGAGCAGATTGTTTCTTCACGCTTCGTCCAGGCTGAGCCTGACTGAGTCTGGCTGCTTGTGGGGATGAGGAAAGGCTGAAAATGGGTTCAGCATTGGAGGAAAAATCCAAACCCACCCACATTTGGCCTTGCTGGAGTCTGGTGTGATACAACGAGAGCATTTCCAGCCCTCACATGGATCCAGACGCTGCCTTGGGAGAGCAAAATGCCAAGATCCCGTTCCTATCGGATTCCATCGAGCTCGTGCTCATAAAAAGCAGTTTTTTATGTCTCACACAGAACATGCTGAGGGTTTGGGTTTTTCCCTTTAAAAATCCTGCAAAAAGTGTGGGAGTTCAGCCAAAGGAGCTCGTGGAGAGACCCAGAGTGACCCTGGTGCCACTGAGCCCCCTCAGGCTGGCAGCCCTGGAATTCCCATTCCCCAGGAAATTCTGGGAATTGAATTCCCATTCCCCAGGAAATTCTGGGAATTGAATTCCCAGTCCCCAAGGAAATTCTGAGAATTCCCATTTCCCAGGAAATTCTGGGAATTGAATTCCCTGTTCCCAAGGAAAATATGGGAAGTGAATTCCCAGTCTCCAATTTCCCCCTTGAATTCCCAGTTCCCAAGGAAATTCTGTGAGTTGAATTTGCAGTCCCCAGGAAATTCTGGGAATTGAATTCCCAGTCCCCAAGGAAATTCTGAGAATATTTCCCCTTGAATTCACAGCTCCTGAGGAAATTCTGGGAACTCTTCCCCCCTGAATTCTCAGTTCCTAAGGAAATTCTGGGAATGTTTCCCCCCTGAACTCACAATTTCTGGCTGAGCCCGAGGTGTTTTCACACCTCCCGGTACCAACATTTTCCTCTGGAGCAATCTGGGTTTGGATCCTGCCAGGATGGAACATTCCCAGCTCAAGGACTCCAAACTTTCTCCCTCAAAAAAAATCCCTTCCCAACTCCCCTGGCATCCAAGTTCCACACTTGCTGAGGAGAAAGGAGAGCGGGGATTTCAGGAGAAGGAGGCAGTAAGTGCTATTTAAACCTCTGTCATAACAAGGAGATAAAAGCACAGGAAAGAAAGGGATAAAAACCTCTCCAAGGAGATTTTCAGCTGACCAAGAATTCCCTCTGATCCTTTTATTTACCTACTTGGAGCTTTTTCCTGAATAATCGCTGAGGAGTTGGATCACACAAAGCACAAAGAAAGGCACTGTGCGGTAAAGAAGCCACAGAGGAGATAAGGCATGAAACAGCGCTGAAAAAGATCAATTCAAAGTTTTTTTTCCTCCTTTTTTATGTGCAGTCAGATTAAAAATCTTCAGGAATTATCAATCCTAAAACTGGAAATAAATAATAAAGCACTGGAAATAAATAATAAAGCACTGGAAATAAATAATAAAGCACATCCCAGGGATTGGTTGGGCAGTGTTATAAGAAGAGCAATGAGAGTTAATAATTAGATTTTAAATGAGATTTTGAGGTTTAAATGGTGGAAGCCAGAACGGAGCAGGTAAAGAGTGAAGAGGAGAACTTTTAAAAAGTCTGGGAGTCTCTGATTGTGAGAAATTTCATGTTCCAAACCCATGGAAATGACAATTCCTGCCAATTTTCACGCTGGGTGTGACTGCTCAGGGGTTAATTCCAGTGCTGGAGTGTGCAGAGAGATGGAGCAGGAGCTGGAGCCGACCTGGAATCGTGTCCCACCTCCTGGAGCTCGTGCACATCCCCTAAATCCACATTCCCACCGATTTTATGGGGACAAACAACCCCTGCACGGCCCTGGGCCGCTCCCGCTCCACATGGAACCCTCACAATCCGCGTTTTGGGGGATGAGGGAGCCGAGCCTTTCCTCCTCCAGCCCCTGAGGAGCCGCAGTGACCGAGCGGGGCCGGGGCTCCGTCCCTCGGGAAAAATCCCGTTCCTTGTGGAATTCCCTTTCCATCTCCCCTTTTCCCTGGTTTCCCGGCGGGAATTCCTGCAGCAAAGCCCAGCAGCGCCCGTGACGCCGAGGTTCTGACCCGGCCCAAACGCCGGGGAAAACTCGGCGTTAATGGGGTCAGCTCAGCGTCCCTCACAACGGGGATGATTTCATCTGAGCCGAGAGAACTGCTGACATTTCCCGGCTCTGCTCCGAGCAGCAATTTCCATTTCTGCCATTCCCAAGGCCCGGGGACATTCCTAAAGCCCGGGGACATTCCCAAAACCTGGGGACATTCCCAAAGCCTGGGGACATCCCCAAAGCCTGGGGACATTCCCAAAGCCCGAGGACATTCCTAAAACCTGGGGACATTCCCAAAGCCTGGGGACATTCCCAAAGCCTGGGGACATTCCTAAAGCCCGGGGACATTCCCAAAACCTGGGGACATTCCTAAAGCCCGGGGACATTCCCAAAACCTGGGGACATTCCCAAAGCCGAAGACATTCCCAAAGTCCGGGGACATTCCCAGCTTTGCAGCACTTTCCATTTCTGCCATTCCCAAGGCCCGGGGACATTCCTAAAGCCCGGGGACATTCCCAAAACCTGGGGACATTCCCAAAGCCGAAGACATTCCCAAAGTCCGGGGACATTCCCAGCTTTGCAGCACTTTCCATTTCTGCCATTCCCAAGGCCCGGGGACATTCCTAAAGCCCGGGGACATTCCCAAAACCTGGGGACATTCCCAAAGCCGAAGACATTCCCAAAGTCCGGGGACATTCCCAGCTTTGCAGCACTTTCCATTTCTGCCATTCCCAAGGCCCGGGGACATTCCTAAAGCCCGGGGACATTCCCAAAACCTGGGGACATTCCCAAAGCCGAAGACATTCCCAAAGTCCGGGGACATTCCCAGCTTTGCAGCACTTTCCATTTCTGCCATTCCCAAAGGCCGGGGACATTCCCAGGTCCTCCCCCAGGTATTCCCAGCTTTGCTCACAATGGAGAGGTGGGTGAGCTGCAAACTTTCCAGATGAAAATCCTGCTGCAAAAGCTGCTGCTGACATTGCTGAAAGATTTCTGAAGTGTTGGGGCACAGGGAAGGTCATTGCATAATTGTACTAATAATTGTATATAAAAA
>VXBU01019354.1:9000-50969 GCA_013400315.1 Bombycilla garrulus
ACAGAGTTTAGGAGTTTTCTTCCTGTGAAGTTCATTCAGTGTATTCAGGTACCTGAAGAGGGAACTATCTCAGTTCCTGCTTGATATTGTTTGCTCTTAGACCTTGTTTTAACTGATACTGCTGGTATTACAGAATGAAGTTTTGAAATACTCTCAAAAGCATAACTAGGAAGTTGTTTTTTTCTGATTAATAACTTTACAGAGATTGTAAGTATGTATTTTACAGGATAGCTATTTGTATACCACACAAAGCACATGTTTACCTGTGGGAATTGTGTGGTATTGCTGTAATTATTAGAACCTATTGATTGTCTTCCATTATGTTAATGTTTCCAAATTAAGCAATATGAAGCAATTTTCTGCCATCCTGTATTTCAGAAACCTAAGGATATTATTTGCAACTTTTACTGCAAGTCTAGACACCTCTGTGAATAAAACTAATAATTTAATTCATTGTAAGTTTCTCTTCTGATTGTAATCAATGAACCTTGCACTATGGAATAATAATGAGGTGACAAATGAGAAAATAACCCTGTGAGGCAGGGAAAGGGTGATGATAAAAGACACAATGAGCATGCAATTGACTTCTTAAACAATAATACTTTTGCCCTTTCTTTTGAAGGCTGGCCACTTCCAGATAATCATAAACTGTTTGTAGCTATGACCACTTCAAAAAAGAAGAATAATTTTTATGATGAGCCATTATCATAATTGCTTCAGCATATCCTGAATTAGTGAAGATACCTTATTTCTGGCCATATAGTACTTCATCAGCTTTTGATATACTGTGTCATCTTCCAATTTGTGGGAAGCTATCAAAGGTGAATAACTGGATGCTAGGGGTGGAAACACCAAAAGATTTCTGCCAATTATTTCCAAGATCAGCTGCAGTCAAGTTGCCCTGATTTTACTTCTTCTAAACTTATTTCAGAAATATGAGTATATTCTGATTTAAAATTTGATTCTAATTTCTTTCAGGATAACTCCTCCCACTCACCATTCCTGTTTCATAGCTTTGTATTTTATTGTCATATTTTGTGTTATTTAATCCATTCTCAAAATCTTCCAGCTGATTCTATGACTTTTACTTAATTTCCTAATTTATGTTTCTATACTTTTATGTCTGTTTCTTCTTCTCTTTTCTTAGATTTGTTATTTTCCTTACCACCCTGACTGTTTTATTTTTATGCTTCTTGTGATTCTCTTTTGGTATGTTTTTTCTTTCTATTTTTGCATACCTTTCCTATTTGCTCTCATGTGGTATTTCATATAAGAACAAAGGTCACAGACATAATTATGAGATACAAAAGTGGCTTTATATTTCTGTGTGACCCTGCGTACTTGGAAAGTTCATTAAATAGAAACATTCAAAGGTGTGTGTGTGTGAGTGTGTTATGTTTATTGTTTCTAAATGCATGTATAAACACATGCACCACTCTTTGTATAGTGCTTTTGACAAGGCAAAGAAATATCTCAACTTCTTCAAGTACTCAGAGGATAAAAAATAAATGTATTGGTAGATTTGTGAATATACAAGTCTGTAATTCCCTACCAGTTATTCTTAAAGAAGAAATGTAATTAAAATATTTGAGAATTCTGAGCCCTTTCTATTAGGAACTTCAAACATGAGTTTGCTCTCAAGAAAACTATGATTTCTTTATTTTTTCCCCGAAAATGCTCATTGGCACAGAGCAAAGGTAATACTCAGAATCCAGATAATGTCCATGTCCTTGGTTTAGAAAAAGTAGTAGTAGAAATGTTTATTTATTTATTGAACAAGTTAGCTAGATGTCAGTTTCTACCTTGATTTCTTTTTGGGTGGTAATTGTAGACTTTTCGTTCTCTTTGTTTTTATCTTGGTAATAGATTTTATACATCATCCTTGAGACTTATTTGATTGATTGATTGATTGATTGATTGATATGTTTCAAGTGAAATGCTCTATCCCAATCCAAAGTGAGCTAGGTTTGACAGAAAAATCTATCACCCAACTGAATGGAAGAGGCTGAGCCACAGAGACAACCAGGAATATTTTTGCTGCATAGGTGGATATTAGCTCATATGACCTGATAGGAGAATTGCTTCCATTAGTTGCTTGCTCCTTTAGTGTTTGAGATAAAAAAGTAGGCACTTTCAGAAAATTAATACAAAGCAAAACAAAACAAATACATACAAAATCCCCCCAAACAAAAGGAAAAAAAACCAACAAAAAAAACAAACCCAAACATGATAAAGAGCAGGGCTGTGTTCACAAATGCCTGTGTTTGTGCAGGTAATGCTGTCATTCGTAGCCCATTAGAGGCCTGAGTCCTGGTTTAAGAAAACATTCCCTGCCGAGAAAACCTCACACTGAAGTGGCTGTGCTTATAAACAGTACTTTATCAAGTCAAAGAAGCTTAGAGACCTGTACACGTGAGAGACGATTCAGCATGGCTCACTTACCTATTCCAAGGCAGTTTAGCTGACATCTGGTGCAAGGAGGCCCCCACAGAGCCTGTCTCTGTATTCATCCTAGGGTTTATGCTCCAGAAATAGGACTGAAGTAGATTGCAGTGCTGCCTTTACAGTCTGGGGGCATACTGAGCTGAAAAGGTGAACACTAAAGGATGATTATTTTCTTAGGGCCGCAGTGCAGCACAGAGTGCATGCAGGGCCAGGCTGCTTTGCTAGCCTTTAACAATATGGGTGGGGACAAAGTTGTTCACTCGACTGGGGCAAAAGCACTGAGCAGTGCAGGCACAGCCAGGATTTACCAGGTGTCTGAGTCCTGAGCAAGGCTCTGGATCCTACTGTCAGCACAGGAATGAAGTTCCAGGAAATAGCTGCAATGTATTATTCTTTCAGAAACAAATGTAGGATATTAACGGAGATTTCATGGAGGTGAATAAGCACTTCTGAATGGGAAAAGATTTTGCTTAATTGTACTAAATCAAAATTAATTTTCTATTTTATTTGTTGAGTCATGTTAGCAGACTTGTTGGTTTCTACAGTGTTTTATCATGTACTGAGAAGGAGTAAAGCGGCATACAAGACTGATGTTGGTTTGCTTTTTTGAAGACACTGATATTAATGATTCTAAGTTATATTACTTAGGAGGACGTCTTAATAGAGAAAGCAGACTTATGAGGTAGGCTTCTTACCAAACAGATCTGCTTACTCTGATTCAGATGTTTCTGAACATCTTGGTTGAATAACTCAGGTTGTTTTGTTTTTTTTAAATGGCCTCCCCACCAGTCAGTTTGGACAATGAGGGACAGTAATTTTTTAAGCATAGTAGGATTTTTTTTTATTTTTTTAGAAGCACTGGTAGGATATAGGATTTATTTATTCTCCATTTTCACAATCAGGAAGTTTAGGAAAATTACCATTTTTTGATACCACAGAATCATAGAATGGCCTGGGTTAGAAAGTTGGTTTGGTTGGAAGATACCTTTTAAAGATGATCTTCTGTAAGACAAAGTTGCTCAAAATGCCTGTTCATACATCTGTCTTCTTGATACCTATCTTAAGTAGGTCTTTCACATTCAAAATGAAAAAACATACATGGACTCTGCTTACTATGATTAATATGAAAGATTTGGATATTTTGAAGATTTGCCTGGAAACCATGTAATAATTTGATATATTCCTAAAGAAAAATTTCAGTGACCATAAACACAGTGCTTTTTACTAAGGATCTAAGGCCACACTTACACAGCATTCATATGTCAGATTTTCTAATCCCTAAGGATTTGCAGGCTAAATCTCCTGAAGAGGTATAGCCACAGTCCAGCCATGAGATTAAATAACCATTAATATGTATGAAATCTGGTAAGGAGACCTTTTGGGGTGCACCTGACTAGGAGTGCACACGGTTCGTTTTACTGCAATGCTCAAAGAGGACACTGAACCCAGTAATCAGAATGTTTCAGATACAGTAAAGAGCTGTAACCTGCCTTTCTCTGAATTAATCCACTGCTGCTACATCTTGATAAAAATCCCTGCTTCTGAGCATCGGTGTTTCTGTGCCCATGGTGTGCAGCCAGACAGATTTTTTTATAGCTTACCAATATCCTTTCTGTTCTTTGACAGAACTGCTGGGGCAGGTACCTCGTAACCTACTGATGTGAAAGCAGCTGGTTGACGTCTTGTGACTGAGTCCAGGATTAGATGCCTAAATTGAATTACTCTACAGACATGACCTCTGTTTTTAAGAAGCTGATGTTGACTAGAGAGGTTCCTTAAAGACTTTTGGTCTTTGAACATAAAAGTTGCTTTCAAGTTAATAATTAAGGCATTTAAAAATAAAGGAGTAGAATGCATTTGATCTAGCTTTTCATATTTTCTAAGTATGCCAAATAAGAGTGCCTTGAATAAAGCTGCTGAATTCAAAAGGTTGAGTGTGAAGTAAAATAGTGCCATCTGGTTTAGAGGAGGAATTCATGCAAGGAAGCACTCAGCCACAATTACTCCAGAGAACATACACCAAAAGATAAGAGACTGTATTGTTTACATATTTCCTTTTATAAAATAATACTTCTAAAACATGATAAAAATTTTCCCCAGTAAAAGACAGTGGCAATAATAGTTCATGTTTTTCTCACAAGATTTGCTAGTATTTTTTGTAGATATTAGAGTAGGAAAAAATATGAGGGTGAAAAAAATTGAGAGAGCAAAAGGAATTATTAGTTTATGATAAAAATTCTTTTGAGTGTGAGAGAAGACATTTTTGCAGAAAAGCCTTTGTCAAAGGCAGTTTAACTTGCAGAATTTAAAAAGAATGGTTTACGCTTTGGATAAATGCAAATACAGCATTTAGGAAAATTACCTTTGCGTTACTTACTTCACTAATTACTTCCAAAGCACCTCTAAAGCATACAATATGATTTCAAATCATGTTAAGTGGACAAAAATTGTAAAGTACTTTTCTAAAGTTTGGGTGTTAGAACTAACATCTTTGTCATATTTTTATTTACTAAAACTGTGCATATGTCTTGAAACTTTCTCATTACAATAATCACTTCATGAATTGTTCACTTGCTTACCCAGGTATTTCGTTCCATTTTCTCTCTCTTCAGTCTCTCTCTAATACACAAACTGCATACTGTTATTTTTTAAAGCAAAATTATTACTTTTATTATATGAAAGGAAAGTCAATAAGAATGCAAATAGAGAGTATTTCCATATAATAACAACAAAGTCCCTAGAACTGATTCTTCCTTTTTCTCTGTAAGCAAAGCCCTCAACCAATATTATTTCATGTCCAGTCAGAGTATGATTGAATAGTAGGTATTAATGGCTTTGGTGGACATCTGAGCCATTATAAAAACTCTATTCAGTCTCAGAAAATATTGAGAGTATCACAGTTCTGCATGAATGTTAATGGTTTAGTGGCAGTGTTCATTCAGCCTGTTAACTTGTATTAATTTCATTGACATTCACTGTAACGGGACATTTTCCTGATAGATGTAGGAACTTGTGTTACTATAGTTGCAGTCACTAATCTTATCCCAAACATTAAAAAATAATCATCAGTATCCTTTTTTCTTTGAATGGAAACATTGTTGAACCATTTTACCAGCAAAGTTTAACTTTCAAAGATAAATTCAATGAATTTTTAGAACCACGGAGATTTCGAAATAGGTCTGTTTGGAGCAGTGCATATAGGAACTAGAAAATTCCTAGAAAACATTATAGATCTGAAAAAGCATACATGTTAAAAACATAAATCCATCTCCGCCGATGGACAGAGTATGCAAGAGGCAATATTGCATCTTGTGTAACGTAAAGAAACATTCACTGGAACTGATATTGAGAACCATTTATATAATCTACTTTAGAAAACATACACATGGGTTTATTGGATTGTTTGTTTGTTTTGTTTTTTTTTTCATTAAATCTGACAGGGAGAGCAATCTTTATTGAATTTTCTGATTGTAATGTGATATTAGCAAGTGAGATAAGATTAATTTCTTAGAAAATGCATAATGTAGTAAGCCAAGTAAGTAAGCAGAGCTGGGATAAAGTAGAATAAAAGTAGATTATGTGATAACCAATTTAAACCTCTGTCTGGCAATGTGTTGATGCAGCGTGCTAAAGCTGTGGTCACAAAATAAGAGAAAAGCAGAACTGGTGGCAGGTAGATGTGTAAGCGTCATGTTATTGAGAGACAGAATTATATTTTCCTCTTTTTTTTTTCTGTTCAAACATATTTCCATGTTCATCTTGAATATTTTCAGCATATGTTTTTTAAAAGCCTTTACTTGATATCACTGTTACGTACAAAAGGAAAAAAGCTCCCATGGATACTCAGAATTTCTTGATCAGTAAGACAAGGTGACTACATTAAAAAATATAAAGCTTTTTGCACTGATTTGTGGTATTATACTGACATTCGAAATTATAGTTCTTTTAATGAAGAATCATGAATAAATTCTGAACCCAAGCAATTTGCAGAAAATATTTTTTATTTTATTTTGGACCTCTAAGAGAGGAAAGAGGAGGAATCCAATTTCCCTGAATACTACAGGAAAAGAAAAGTTAAACGCAGTTGCATAGGTGACATTGACAGGGAAGTGAAGCTTCAGCTATTATTTTTTTTGGTAAACTTTGTTTTCCTAACAGTTAAACTAGGTACTTAAAATTTCAAACGTTTGAATTGTTTGCAAAATGGAATTTTATTTTGGGAAAATACAAACAGCAGTCAGTTTTTTTATCTTACAAGAGTAAAGTATATGGTATATGTAGATGAACAAAAATGTGTTCGTGGAGGGAGTTAAGTGCGTGACTAATCTAAAATAAGTCAAAGCCTACATCATAAGCATCATCATAAGAAGCTTTCCATGTTACTGAATTCACTTCCTTAGTGTTTTCTTTCTGCGTTACTGAATGCACTTAGTGCTGCTGTCCATGCATCAAGCTTCTCCTCATTCCCCTGTTGGTAGCTCCCGTAACATCTGAAACCACAGCCTGCCTAAATCCAAAGCAAAGGAAATTAATGTGATGAGAACTGTGCAACTTTCGCTGTCATTATTGTAATTCTTTCCCAACAATAAATTTTCACTTTGTTTAATTATAAGCCATGCTTCTCATTATTGTCTCAATTTTCTCAGCAAAGCATCTGGAGATAGACATTAATGTTATTACTTTGGTAATAATTGTGTTAAATATCTGCAGAGAAGCAATAGCACATAACTATTTATTACTATAGTTCTGCTGCTATTATACTCCTGTCTGCTATATGACAACATTAAAGAACTTGACAGTGTAAAAACCCAGGTGACAAAAGTATTGTTAAAACTAAAAGAATCATGAATAAAGATTTAATAAATATATTTCTATTGTTCCTGTTATATTTTATAAATAGTTTGACATTCAGTAGTACATGCAGGAAACAAAAAAAAAAAAAAAAAGCCAAGTAGAAAAAGCATGATGAAAATAGAATTAGGAAAGTAACTTAAAAATGTGAGGGAAAAAAAGGAGAAAAAGAAATGGAAGTTTGGACAAAAAGGCTGTTCCAGATTATTGTTCAAAATTTAGAGATGGTGAAACATAAGAGGAAAAATCATTGTCTCATAATATCCTGGTAACTGCAGAAGCAATCTCTGCAGCTGCTGCTGGTTACACTCTGCAGCTGATTTCCATAAGAGTACCTTTCCCAAAAGATTATGAAAACTGTTACTCTGCTACAGAAAACAGGCTCACAGTACTAAAATGCATATTGCAACACTAACAACGTCTTTTCGATATTAAGCCCTTGCAAAGGAAATCTAACATAAAGTCTCCCTTTTATGTATTTGTGGGGCGCTTTTTTTGTTTTTGGGGTTTTTTGGGTTTGTTTTTTTTTTTGTGCAGGAAGCCTCAGAAGGGTTTCACCTGAGCAGAGCCAAGGGAGCAGAGATCAAACAGGTGTGGGGCATTAAGTGACAAGTTGGTGAGTTTGGAGCAAATGAGGACAGAGGATTGTGAGAGGGAGGGTGAGTGGCAGGTGCCAATCAGGGCTGATTGAACACAGCTGGGAAAGGCAGTTCCCAGCACACCTCGGGAGATCCCCGAGGCCAGCAGGTCACTTTTGGGGTTTGTTCTCCTGGCTGGAGGAGGACAGGGTCTGAGCCACTGTGGAGAGCTTGGGGTTTTGTTTTACCTTTTTAGATGATGGCTGCTATATTCTGAAAACAAATGGAGCAAAGTAGTAGCCTTCCTTAGAAAAACAAGTAGATGACATAGTTAAAAACCATCAGTGTTCTATGGAGATGGCTGCAAAATGGAGGAGAATCACAACTAGCAGAGAAGAGAGAAATTTAGAGAAGGAATTGGAAGACATATTCACTGAAGAACTGTAAGAACAGGTGTGGCCAACGGGGAAAAATCCCAAACCCTCAATAAGCCTTCATGCTTCCTCCTGTGAAGTCAGCTAAAAACACCAGGGCTACACACCTTGTGGCCTAGCAGAAGACATCCTATGAGCAGCAAAGTACTTCCAAGGTGTGGAGCAAGACCAAAGAGAACCTCGATGACTCTGGAGCTAGGTAGGTGTTGGCCTGACTGATAAATCCAAGTGCTTTATTAAGCTTAGTAACGTGAATTCTGGAGAATCTTAGAGGGAGGTTTGCATCCTCCCTCGTTTTACCCTGTCTCCCCCTACTAGTCCTGGCAGAGGGGGAGATACTGCTTTTCCAAACTGCAGAAGATCTTGGCAAAAAAAATATGCTGGTAAATAAGGCATGCCAGGTATAAATGGCTCAGGACAGGAGCATTCTGTACACATCCTTGGCTTTGTGCAGTCTGAGGCAGGTGATGGAGATGTGCACTGAAATACTGGGCATGGCAAAGAGGGTAAGCCAGTGTGGGGAGAAAGGTAAGGTGGTCTTAAGTTGTGCTTTCTGCCATAGCACAGTAACTGTTTGCAGGCTTGTTCTGTTAAGCCAACAAATGTTTTGGGAATAGCAAAGTAACTGTAAAGGAGAAGCAGCACAGGCAGATGTGCTGCTGGGTTGGTTACAGAAGCTGAAGTCCATGTTTCTGCAACTTGTGCTGGGCTACAATGTGCAGTATTTTTGAAATAATAAACATAGCAGTGAATGAGTGATGCGAGGAGAGTCCTCCCCAGCTGTGCAGCTCTGTGGAACAGTTCTCCCAGATTAGCAAGCCCTGAGCCTTTATGAGAAAATGAAGCATGAAGAGCCTTGCTGCTGTTGCTTGATTCTTCAACCTTCTTCTTCCTACCATGCTTCCTTTTACTCTCGCACTGCATTAAGCTGTGCCCTGTAACATTCACCCTTCTTTCCAGCTGAAACCTACTCTTGTTGCTTAACTCTTTCATTATCCTACTTTTTTTAAGTTTTTATACATTTTGATGTCTTTCTCCTTGAGCACTTTCTCACATTACTTTTCATTTCTGCTTCTACTTCTCCTTCCAAATCCATCTGTGTAATTTTTTCTACTCCCGTTTTCCCACATCTCATCTTCTTGTCTTACCTCATTCTGTTCTTATTATGTATCTCTCAATGAGAGTTTGTTAAGATGAGTAGAAAAAGAATAACATGCTTTGTCAGTTCCCTTCTAAAGGTCTTCTAATTACTAGCAAACCTGTTGTACTTGCTGAAATGAATTACTGAACCATGCTTTCTCCTCTGACTCGCTTGAAATTCACTTATGTATGAAGTGTTAGACTGGTTTATGACATAGTCAAGCCAAAGCAGAGACATGTATTTGAAATCTTGCAAGAAGCTAGTATTTTTAACAGGGAGAGATGGTTTTGGTGGGCAGAATTTCTAGCTGCAGTTATTCATGTGGAAACTTCAGAGTAAGCTGATGTCTCAGTCTGGTAAAAGCCACTTGGCCAACAAATATTTGCTGGTGCGAGAAAGGCTGAAGGGTGGGGGAAAATCAGAGTAAGTGTGAATTAGAAAGCTAGCAGTAAACTAGATTATTTTTTAAAAGGCAGCTTAGGTGATAAAATTAAATACCAATTCATAGTTTTGTCCATGACTTTGGAAGTTATTAAAAACAACTGGTAGGCATGGGTCACACCAATTAGTCTTCCTGTAAGAAATCTTGTTTCAGACTCTTTAAAAAGAAAAATCAACTTTCCAAAGGCATAGGAACATTTCTGTAAATGTCAGATAGATGAGAAGTGAAAGAGAAATTTCTTTATATGTTCTTTTTTGATGCTTTTAAAAGATGAACTTTCTTCTTCTGACTCCTATTTTACACTAATTATTGCTAACCATACCACTGCTTCTTCTATTTTAAATGACACGCTATAGATCTCTAACCTATACAGTAGAAACATTTTTTTTAGAAGTATTATTTAATCATCAATACTTTAAAACTTTGTTTTAAAGTAGTGGTGGGCTGCTTTGTTTTCTGGTTTGATTTTTTTTATTTTTTTAACAAGTGGAGAAAGGGAGAGGGCTACAAGGGTGGTTTTTGTGAGAAGCTGCCAGAAGCTTCCCCTGTATCTCTCATAGAGCCAGTGTTAATCAGCTCTAAGATGGATCTGCTGAGAGAGGAGTGAGACTATAAGCAAGAAACAGCTGTGCAGAAGGAGGGACAGAAGGTGCTCCACGTACCGGAGCAGAGATTCCTCTGCAGCCTGTGTCCAAGACCAGCTGTGCCCCTGCAGCCCATGGAGGTGAGGGGTGGAGCAGAGATCATGGTGTAACCTGTGTGAACCCCCAGCAGAGCCTGAAGGAGCCTGTCCCTCTGTGGGAAACAAAGCCATCCTGGAGCAGGCTCTTGGCCAATCTTTGGACCCATGGAGAGAAGCCACACTGGAGCAGACTCCTGGCAGGCCTCATCACTTGCTGGGGACTTTTGTTAGGCCCTTCTTCCTGAAGGACTGCGCTCCATGAGAGAGACCTATGCTGGAGCAGTTCCTGAAGAACTGTCATGTTGGAGTAGTTCATGGAGAATTGTGTCCCACAAGAGGGACCCCACAATGGAGTGGGGAAAGTGTGTGAGGGGTTGTCCCCTTGAGAAGGAAGCAGTGGGAGAGACAATATGTGACCTTATTTCATCCCATGAAACTTCCATTTTATTTTCCTTCTCCTGTCCAGCTGAGGAAGGAAGTAATAAAGCAGTTTTGGTGGGCACCTGGCATCCAGCCACCATCAACCCACCAGAGGCACTTCAGTGGCTCCTTACTTTAGGACTGAACAGGTTCTTTTCATTTACAGCCTTTCAAGTCTTGCTCTCTGAATATTTTTTTCTCCTTCAGGGAACGGAGTACTGGTTAAAAGGTTAAACCCCAGGAAAAAACAAGCAATAAACTTTGTCCCTATTGTAGTTCATGCACTCTCAGTAGCAGATGAATACACAGTGGGTGTGGTTTAGGTGGGGGGAAGGAAAGAGGTGCACTGTGTTGTGGTATATTGTACGTTTACTGGTGACTTCTAGATTTTATTTGTACCACATTCAAAAAAAAAAAAACCCACAAAAACTAACAACCAAAGACAAGCTGTCCTCCCTCCAAAAAATGAAAAGACCTCAAAACAAAGAACACCCCGACACAGGATGATAACATTGCTACCACTCAGTGGAAGGTAGTGTGGATGTGTGTGCGACTGCTGGTTTCAGTTCTTGCATCTTGATGATTCTGTGCAGTGCAGCATGATATTTCATAATGATAATACATCTGCCTTAGTGATGTGATAGGCATGCAGCAATATAAGCTTTGTCCCTGAAGTGCAGGATTTGTTAGGTCAGGTACAGTTCTGTACTGAGATTTTGTGCTAATATGTGACTTGGGAGTCAATAACCTTCAGGACTTCACTTCTCTGCAATTTGCTGTGTTGTACGAGGGATGTGCTTGCTGTTCCAAGCCTTTTTGTAGATAATGGTTTGTTTCAAATATTTATGTTTTTCTATACAGTTTGCTTAGTTTTGTTTGTTTAGTTTTTTGTTCCCATTTATGAATGTGTATATTTTCAGAAATTCACAAGTGTTTACTCAGTCATTTCAGGTTCTTGCTGTCCCTGTCATTGAGCTTTTGTGAATGAACTGTGACTGAGGGACTGTATTAAATGAGTAGATGCAAAATATGATTGGAGCACAAGGCTTATATTGAGTCAGAAATAGGGTGAAGTTTTCCTTTCAGTGTCCTATCACATAGGAATGTACTGTTGCTGATATAAATGTGATAAATTGCCTATGAATAATAAAAAAATTCACCTCTTTATGATTCACTATATAAAAACTGATTTCTATAGAACTCTTTTGATGACTCTTATCTGCTTTTATTACTGCTTTTTAGATATAGTTCATCCTTACATGTTCCTTAAAGCAGTATTTTTTCTTCTTTTGTTCTTAAGTGTGCTCATACAATTGTTATGGAAAGGAGTCTCTCAACAGTATTAAATATCTCTTCAGACTAAATGTGAATTAATATACCATTAACAATTTTTAATTTATATGAATGTACTTATGCTTATTTATGATTTTGTGTGTATGTTTGATATGTTGAATAGGTTGCTGGTCAAAAGGTACTGGGCTAGCAATCTCCTGCCAGTAGCAGACATGAAGAAAGGAACTGATAATTCTTGTTTTGTGGTTAATTCTTGTCTTTTACAGTGTATTTCAAGGTTCTCAGAACAGAATGCTGGGCGCACTTTGATATCTTGAGCCCTGTCAGCCCTTTACAGTTACCAGTCACTGGCAGACACTTCTGGCTCCAGTTTCTCTGGTGCTGGCTCTATGTAGCACAGGGAGCTGAAACCGAGGGGTTTTGTAGCGCTGCTGCATTTGAGCTCAAGTGGAAGGTGTACTTGGCAGGTGGGATGTTTCTCAATGTGATCACTTGCTGTAATCTGAAGATTTACATCTTCCCTGGGTGAGGACAGTCTCGCTGTTCACATGGTTGTTGTGGAATTAGTTTAATTCCAGGCCTGTTAAGAGAAGATAAAATGAGAATACTTTTAAATTAGATTCCAAAAGGGCAGATTAGTTAAAAGGCTAATAAAATATAAAAATCAATAACTAGTTTGGGTATAGTCAGGATGAGGTTCTTTTGAAAGTCCCCCCTCATCTCCAGGAAGCGATTCTTGTCAGCAAGGGACTGTGAGGAGTGTCAATCAATTTTCCTCTTCAGTCTGCCCAAATCTCATAGATGTGTTCAGTCTTTTAACTTTAACTTTATGTTGGTTTCTATCCTGGAAAGAGTCTGGCCATGTAATTAGTATAAACATTGCTTCAGTCTCTTAGCAGTGTATGTATCTGTCTCTCAGAGCAATGCATCATTTCCATTTGCCTTGCCAGTAAACAGCTTCTTGCTGCATCTGTGCCAGCACATTGCAGGTCTTACACTGCACTTGGCATTCCACATCATGGGGTGTGTGAGCCATTTGTGATATACCTGTTCAAGAAGAGTAAAATGTAGCTCATCTCTTGACTGCATATGTTAATAATTAATTGCTGATACCTGATCTCTTTTTTTTCTTCGAAGGAGACAGACCTCCAATAGTCATGCAGTTTCTGTTGCACGTGTTCCATTGTCATTAGTTGTGAAAAGCAATTATTTTGGAGGACAGATTTTAAGAACGAGGGTAAATTCTTACAGTTCAGGATGTGATTTCTCATAGTTTGGTTTGCTTTTCTTACTTGATGAAATGAGATTTTCCATTATTTTGGAGGAAATGGACCACTTTTATTTTTTTTTTCAAAAGTGGTTTGTGTTGTCTTTTTTTGTCTAAATTGCTAGTAAGTTACAGTGATCAAATATACAGATCTGTTGCACTGTAAGATGCATACAGTTTAGATTTTTACAAAGTATAAAAAAAGAGTAAATTCTTACTCTGAAGTAATATATTTAATTTTGTTGGTTTTGGTTATGCTTTTCCCTTGCCTTCCACCTGACTGGAAGCAGCCATCCACATCTGCTTATTTCATCTAAAAAAAAAACAAAAAAGGAAGAAAACGCCCAAGGAACAAAATATGCTGATGACTACATTTTCTCTTTAAATAGAAAGTTCCATGAAATTTATGAAAAATAATTCAAAGAATGAAGTAAATAGAGCACTTTTGATTTAACAGATTTTGATCAGATATCCTCAGCATATCAACAAACTTTTCAATGAGTTTACTGTTCTTTTTTGGTTGTTTTTTTTTTTTTTCTTAAAGGGGGAAAGAAAAATGCAGTATTTAGAGTCAGCATTGTGAAGACATAGCAATTACTGCATGGTAAAAAGGAAATTAATTTACAGACATGTGATCTACCTATCTTTTAAACACAGAAGCTTAGAAAATTAAGCTTACATGAGTGATCTAGGGGTTTTTACCCTCTGATGTAATTGGAGATTACATAAATTATATTAATCTTATTTAAGTCCTTAGATGTAACGTAAAAAAAAATTATCTGCAATTCCAAAATCTATGTACAGATCTTGATATTTACTCAGGATTTGATTGTAGCTACCTTAGTTTTGTCCCTCTGATTGCTTAATGGTTAGTTCAGCCACCTACGGGTAGAAGTGAATTTGTGCCTCTGGTCAGTAATGTTAGGAATGTTAAGATGATCTTTAAAATTTGCGCTTCATTTATTACTGTCCTTGGTGTAGAACTCAAATTTTCTCTGTGAGGAGGAAAACAGGAGTCCAGCTGTGGTCTCAAAGCAATGGGGTGAGCAGACAAATGGTCTTTGACAGAGAGCAAACCACAACTTCCGTGTCTTAATCAAAGGGTTTGGGAGGGGAAAGAAGGCAGACTGGAAATGTGCTAGTACTATTAATTTTGCAAAGTTTAAACAATAGTGAATTACGGGTTAAGAATTGGGGGATTTGGGGCTTTCTTTCTGTTGCTCTACACAGAGTTGTCACTCTTTGGCAAGGTTGTGTTATGTAATGGCACAATGGCCCATGTGGTTATCTGAACTGCACACCTTGAGTGGCTCCCACATAAAGTAGTGAGACTGAATTCGAGCTTGCCTTTGAGAAAATTTTGATTAGTTGCCATTCATAGGTGACAGTCCTCTAGTACTTGTAATTTTTTGCTATTTTAAAGATAGTCTAGTCTTTTTATTGAACTGTGAGGTCATAAACCAGTGTGGCACACATTCTAGTTTCCTGATCCTAATTTAACTATTACCCTACATTACCATCTGTATCATGTATCAGGCCCTTCTTCCATATGGGGACAATCACAAGGGTAAGACATATATATTATTTAATATTTTAATTAATATTTTTAACAATTGAACTAGGAAATGAGTGAAACCAAAGAATTCTGTTGCAGATATTGCTAGTATCATGGAGAAGTAAGACTTTCCTTTCTTAACTCACACATCGAATTACACATTGAATGACTCACAGTTAATTCTGAGTACGAATATTAAAAGCCAACAAACAGAACCACTAAATATGAGACAGAATCTGTTTATCCTGCATTCTGGCATATCAGCATGCTCCAGAACATCACCTATATAATGACCTAACAAATCTGGAAACAAAGGTCTTTAAATTGTCCAAGTTTTATGATGTGAATGAATACTACTAAGTAATATCGGAAAAAAACATGTATGACATGACTTGTTACACATTATGTGGTTTTCAACCTGTACAAAAAATAGAAGATGAATTTATGTCTCCTGTGTTTAAGACTACTACTTTGGCATAATATTAACATTTCAAATGGACACTATGTGCTTTCACTTTAGAATTTGTTTCTAGCTTTTCTTGTAGTGAAGAATATCAGAAAGTAGAAGGATTTTACTTCATTGCTGAGCACTTATGACTTTTATTTAATCTTACCATGCAACTTTCCCGACATTTGCCCAAAGTTCTGCTGCTCTAAACATGATCACTGTCTTTTATCTGAAGATCTCCTGGTATAATTTAGTTTTTCCCCATTTTGGTCTGGAGGCCACATGAAATGAAATCTGTAGTTCTACTTTAAATACTTTATTGATAAACCTGCAAATAAGAATTCTCTTGTAGGATATCTGTGTCTCACCTTTAGAATTAAATCTCAGGTTTTATGTAATATGAAATATGCAAAATACTGGTAGTATTTAAAGCAAAACATAATTCTACCTAAAGAATTATAGAATTTGCCTGTGGAGAAGGGGGAAATGGAACACTAGTTGAAAATAAGATGTTTTTATGAGTGAAAACACATATTTACTTTTAAGTATTATAATCTGGAGTGACAACTTTTTATTTTTGTATTGCTTCTACAGTTGTAGGATCTCAATAACTAAGGGCACATGGACATGTTTTATTTATTCTACTGTGGCATGTAAGGAGTCACATTAGGAATTCAGAGACAACTTCTAATTTAGAAGGCATCTGTGGACTTTACTTTCATGAATCCTAAAAACCCAGCATTTTCAATATGTAATAGAATTGATGATTTCTGTTATTTCATATACTAGAAATTGATATTTCTATATATGGAAGGGAAAATACAAGTAGGATTATCTGTAAGATTGAAAAAATCATGAAAAATGTTTTTTTCTTGATTTAGCTTTCTGTTTATTTGTTTCTTCTGTTGCAAATCCCTTTGTTAATGTCAAAATTAGACTGTATCAGTGTAGGAAACTATTTTTATGCTACTTAATTTGCTGTAGCTCATATATGAGAATGAGCATTGGTAATGTGATAAGATTTAAAGTTTTCTCAGATTTGACACATTTGATAAATCCAGTGACTAAGTGATAATCTGGAGATACCATCATCTCGGCTTCAATGTATTAAGAAGTCAGCGGTATTATATTTAATACGTGTCTTTAGTATCTGGTCCTATTTATTTTGCCAGATATAAGTGAAAGTGTACATATTGTAGTAATTTCTGTCTGCTGCTGGAGTGTTAGGCCGTATTAGAGCTTATTTTTCTTTCCATTAGGTTTTTGTTTGTGCATGTTCTGAATTATTTTCTATGGTCGCAAGGCAGAATTTCTTGGCTCATTCTGTGACAGTGTCTCTATACAGACGTAAATTCCACTTGTCCTGTGTTTGTGATTCCTAATTCATGTGGGGAGGGGAGAGACACAGACCTTATTGTGGGAATATTTCTTATTTATAGTATGTAAAGGTTCTTATTAGCTCTTGCAATTCAATATTTGTTCTATATTAAATTAATATATTTATGTTGCTTTGGCTTCTTAACAGGCAATAACTTCGAACTATAGCTTCATGCTTTCGTTGAGAACACATTCTACTGCCAGGAAGTAACAGTAAGTGCTTAGGTGTTATAATTTCTTTTTAATGAAGAAGTTTTCTTCTAAAGTGTTTGATGTTTACTTTAAATGTGCTTCAGGAAGCCATTATGACCACCCACTGTATTGCCAGTGCTGAAATATGCAAGTAGGTTCTCTCAGTGGCTCAGATGGCTCTTGCTCAGAATGTTTAGTTATCTTTCACAAGAGGTAAAACCCAGCTGGGGTAAAGGCGGCTGTTTCAGTTGCCTGTAGCTCCCATTGTTTTCATTGAATGGACATGACTGTGTTTATGAAATGATTTTTGAAGTCATTACAATTATTAGAGACTGAAGTGTAAGAGTTACTGTACCTGTAAAGAGAGTTTTATTATATTTTAATGGATAACAGGAGACCAGAAAAGCAGAAAATTAATGTTTAGATGGAGAGCTAGTCAGTGTCCTGAGCAACTGAACAAAGGTACAAAAGTAGTTCACCTATTTTTAGGTTATTGCTTTGGGTTCTTGCAGCCAGGGTTAAAAATAAGTGGCTGTGTGCCATCAACAATAATTTTAAAAAGGACTTCATTGTCTCTCAGAAAGACACTGCTCTTCTTAACAGCCTTTAACAGTCTCCATGCAAAACAGTGCAATTGGAAATTGCTGTCCACATCAAGGGTTTATGTCTTTTGTAAATGAATTTTGAACACACACCTGTTGTAAGATTGAATATAAAAGTAAATTTATATCAGTTGTTGTGTTTATTTCCAAGGGATTGATTTAGAAAGGTTATATCTTTTATTAGCTTCCAGTTTGCCTTCAGTTTTCATTAGATTCTGAATAAGGATTGTTGGAGGGAGACAGGCAGTCCTGCACTCAGAAGCAGAGTGTGCTGATGCTGGAGGGCTTTTATGACCTCAGGACATCATCGCTTGGGGCAATGTCTGATCAAGATCACAAGAGTAAGCCCTGTAGTTCTTTGAGGGGTCTGTAACAATCAGTGTTGTCACAAACCTGTGTTAAGATTAGTTTTGGTTGTTTTTGAATGTAGCATTAAGTCCCTTCCTCTTTTCCTAAATTCGTCTCTACCTGTGAGTTATCAAAAACAATTACACAGTCTTCTACCTCTACAAGCTGTGGTACAATCAGCTGGGATGTAATGAAGTCCTTTAAGAAAAGAGAGATGCTGAATATTCTTAAATCAACTTACCTCCAGGGATTTTAGTGTATATACAAGTTTACAGCAAATGTTGAATCATTTTTCACTATTCCTTTAAGTAAAGGGGAGAGTTGGTGATCTTGAAGGGAGCTTTAGCTTTAATTTGCAACGTGAAGATGCTGGGCTGGGTAGGATGTGGCATTTTAGGAGACACCTTTATAACTTTTCCTTGGTCAATTTCTTTTTATAGGGCTTTTTTTTTTACAGCTTTATATTTACTGCTAAGTGCTCTGTTACACTTGAAAGCAGCAGAGTACTTTTGAAGGATTCTGTATAAATATTTACATAATTCAAACTGCATCTCTCCTCATCATCATAAAATGTTTACTTCGTGATGACAGTCTTCTTTCTGGAGAAAAATGGTCATTCTGCATCGCATGATGCTATTTTTTGAATTGTCCTGAGGGTGCTCAGATTTGGGGTTTTTTGTTTGTTTCCTTTTTTTCCTAATTGAAGTGAGGCTGGGGTGGAGGAACAGTTAAGTGTCTTCCAAAAAAAACCAACTTGGGACTTGATTTCTAGTCAAATTAATAGGAAGAATTAGGCTTTCATTTTAAAGCTTTGTGGCAAACTCTTTTGTTGTTTTGGTTTTATTTTCCCTTGATATCTGCTTTTATTTTTAGCTGGTCAATCTGTTTGTCCCCACATGCTGTGATATTATTGAGCCAACACATATCATTAGCTTCTCAACTAAGCAGTGAAGAAATGTCAAAGAAGGTAGTGTCAGCTAGAAGCAGAGATGATATTTTGTTCCAGCAGAGGGAAAAATGAATTTTAAACCATCACCATAGTTGCTTAAGACACAGTATTTGATTTTGCAACAAAATATCTGTTTTCTGCTTAATCAAATTTCTGTCAATTGGATAAAAAGGGAGGACTCCATTGCTATCCTAAATATAATACTGAAATGTTTGTTTTACTACCAGTAAAGAATTAATTAAAAAATGTGTATCCTATTATGCATTACATTTTCGATGGCTTTTCCAATGTCCAACACATAGTGCAAAATAATAGATGATAAATAGTGAAGCTGTTCTGTCCACTTCTTTACCAATTCTGATTACACCTAGAGGCCCATGTATACTTTATCCTGAAAACTCAGCTATTCTAACACATGTGGTCTAAAAAGCCCTTTTGAGAATTGCTCCACTCATTAGGGATAACTTTTATTTAGGTTTTCTGTGCCTAGCTACATTTCTTGTCTTTGTAGAAAACACCCTGTTGCTGGAAGGAGGTGAAAAACAGTGGGGAGCCCATTATTGGGGCATCTGTATAGATGACCATTCTTATGTATACTCATTGTTTCACTGGACAAGGCTTATTACTAGGTGAGATATTGCATTTTGAATGCATTACACAGAACTAAATATTTGGTTTTGATTGAAGCCTTGTATTTAAATATGAAGGGAAAGCAGTAGACTATAATGTCAACTAAGTCTTGAAAAATCAGTGTGTTTAGGTGCCTTCTTGGAAGCTTGATCAGTAAAAGATCTAAAAAAAGAGAAAATTAATAAGAAAAATAAGTGTGTTCCTTGGAAAGGGAAACATTAAAGTTCAGGTTTTGGATAGATACATCATTTAAAAGGATATATTTATCATTACTGCAATATGATAGTAAAGTTATTAAATCTTTATTTCATCATGCATCTTTTGTTGTTTGAGGTTCTGTCCATTCTGATAATACTAATAGCTCTTAATTTTTTGTTGTTTGCTTTGCTTTTGTTATTTGTTTGTTTGGGTTTTTTGAGTCTTTTGTTGTTCTGTTTTGTTTTTTAATTTGTCCACTTTTCAGTTCTGTTTTTCAGGATTCGGGGTTTTTTTGTTTGGTTTGCTCATCAGAGGATGATGAAATAAATTTTGTGGGATTTTTTTGTTTTGTTTTAAATTACTGAGTTGTTTATCAATAAGAAATTACAAAGATTATTTCAAGGATGAACAGCTGCTGATATGAAAGTAAATATGTTGACATTAATGTGCTTCTTTACCTCTTGCAAATATTAGGAAACGGAATAATCCTTTAGATGTTTTCAGAGTCCTTTTTTCATCTGTCTTCCAGAGTAACCCCTATATTGTGCTTGTACAGTTCAAAAGCCTCTTGATACAGGTAGACCCAGAGTGCAGAAACCCAAGTCCTTAATTAGAATGCAGTTATATTTAAATAAAAACCTCCTCAATTACACTAAATTAAGTAATTTGAGACCACTTTTTTGTTTTACTTTCAGATATAAATAATTGGTGTACTCTAATTCACATAGATGAGAGTTTTGTAAAGCAGTAACTTAATAAGAGTATCATGCTATTCAACCAGATGAACTTCGAGATAAATGTGTGGTGCTTGTGGATTTGGTGAATTTAGCCCTTTTTTTGCATAAAGAAGCATTGTTGGCATGTAATCAAAATGATGATGACTGTCTGGGAAACATGCTTTCAAGGGTTACTTCCACAAATGAGTCGTGAGTAAAAGCTCTTCATCTAGCAGAGAATACATTAAGCTGGAAGAACAAACAAAAAGCTTGTTGGTAGATCAAAGAAAATACAAGCATAAAAGATACTCTTAGAAGATTAGTTGGTCTAAATATCAGAATTGTAGTAATATCTTTCTATCTTATTCTCCTCTGGTTTATCGCTTTCATGTGTACCTTGATGATTTTAGCTGCTGGCATAGTTTCCTTCAAAAAGCTGCTCATTTGCTGCAACTTTAATGGGATAGAGAGCAAAGTGTTAGCAGTCTTAGGAGAACTGAGTTCATGTTCTAATGGGAATAAAATTTTTAGCCAATTCTCTTGTGCTTTGTAGAAAAGTAAATCAACCATTGAGGACTGCATCTGGCACGTATAAAACTTACTGGTGTGTACCTATCTGTCCATCTAGAGGCAGGTTGACAGGGCATATGATAGCTGGAGAAAGTGAGATAATATCCTGTCTACTGAGAGTGCATTTTTACAGATCGTTCACAACATAAATTCTTGCATGATTGCTAACTTAAAATATTTCAGATGTGGGTGCTTCTAGATGACATAGTGACCATCTGTGGCCCGAAGACCAAATCAGATTTGCCAAGCATTCTGACTTTTTACTTCTTTGCATTAAACCTAAACTTTTTTCCAATAGATGGGGAGTGAATGAGAGGAATTGTCCTTGCAGCTTGTTCTGTGAGCCTTTTTCACTTTTCATTTGACTGAAAGGAGGTCCACTCCACAAACACAATATTCTACCATGTAAACACATCTGTATCTTTTGGTGTTCTGATGGTACATGTGTTCAACTAGTGATGCAGCTGCTTTCTGCATGTGACCTGGACTAGCCTCCAGCCCTAGTCAGGGACAAATACCCTGTGTAACAGGACAATTTACTCTGTAAGTAAACAAATAAGCTTTGGTTATTACAGCTGCCCTTCTGGTCACATAAGAGATGAAGGCTCAGGTTTGAAGTTCGATGTGCCCCAGAGGGTCTCTGTGTCAAGGTCTTGGCTAAAGCTGAGCAGTCAGTTACTCTAACAAGGGAACCTTTTCATAATTAAGGGAGATGTGATGTTCTGTCACAGGGAAATCTGTGGCAAATAGACTGAAGTGAAGTATAATAATTTGGCTTTTTATCTTCAAATAGGATGGAATTAAGCTGCTAAAGAGCTTATGTATAGCAATAAAAGAAATCTTGATCGGTGACTTAGAGTTGTAGTAGAGATCTAGCAGGAGGAAGAAGCACTAGTCACTAAATAAGTTATGTCAATAATAATGAAGTCATGTTTTGAATGTTCTTACTCATAATTTTATACATAAAAGCAATTCGCTATTACAAATCAACTTGTTCTGGTTTTGCATAAAATATCTTCCCCTTGTCACAGAAAGGAAGACTGGAACATATAAACCATTGGAAATTTTCAAAAGATATGTTTTGGGAAGGGCTACATGTTGTACCAACAAAGTCACTGCTGGCTGCAAAATTGAATGGGACACAAATGTATTGCATTCATGATATTAGCTATAAAATTTGAAATTAATATCAGTTTCTGCTTCCGTTATCATGTGCTGATTAGCATAAAGAAAACTTTGCCCTAAGAGCTGTGAGGTAATTAACACAAAATTCAAACCCAGAAAACATTTCCAAATCAGAAAAGGCTCTAAATGAAAATGGCTGTTGGGAAAGCACTGAGGCAAGAATGATATATATTTTCTGGTATCTGTTTGCCAGGCATCTACTTTAGGCCAAAATGCAGGGAGGGGGAGAAGATAATTTGTTGGGCAAGGCAGACCTTTGATTCACTGAACATGACAATTACCACAGGAGAAAAAAACCTAAAAAACATTATTTCAGATTGCTGTAGTAAAAATGCGTATAAAATGCTGCTTCCCTTCTGGAAGCCCTTTGTTATAAAGTGACAATTTTGGGAATCATGCTGCAGTGTGTTAGTTGTCATTTCCAATGCTCAGCTATTAGCCACAATATTGAGTTAGATTATGAGGTTTTGGTCTCTTGAGATCACCTGGCAATGCTCTCCCTAAAGTATACCAGTAGTTGTATGTAAAAGTCTATGGCTTTTCAACATTTTTCAGAATCAGGAATATTTTTGTGACCCTAATCTGGTGGAGTGCATTTTATGTTTTAGCATGTGTCAAATGGATGGAGAAATATATGGAGTCAGGCGATCAGAAAAGATATTTGGCTTTTGATGATGTGTAGTACAAAGCATGAGATGCAAAATAGAAAAGTGTCTTTGCCTGCACTTGCTCTGGACCAGGGTCCTTGACTTCACTAGGAAGAACAAGTAGTCACGAGCTACTGATTTATTGATTGATTGATTGATTTGAAAAACTAACCCAATAGCTAGACTTTTTAGAAAGTATTTGTAACTTTCTCCAGTGCTAGTAACAGGACTGCTTATGAAGCCTTCAGGTGTGGGGGACTTTCTTGTTCATAGTGTGTCATTTTAAAGGTAACCTCAGCAAATATCCAATATGCAGTTCCAATGATTATCATTAAATATAGCAAATTTCCAAATAAATCAGTATAATGCTGCATCAGCATTTCAAAGTGTCCTCATGATTACTGGTGCCACAGAGGGGAGAATAAAGTTTGGAGGAGGTAATTAGAATGACCTTGCATTACCGAGCTGGTGAGCAGTACTGGATTTTGTCCACAAGTAATGGAGTTTTTCATAAGGTGCTGCTTATCGACAGCTTCTGCATGCAGATATCAATGAAAGTTAATGTGAATACCTACACGTGAGTGTAAATTGCAAACCAAGTATGCCTTACATTTTCCAAAAGTTTTAGCTGAGCTAATTTAAGAAGCATTTTTCTTATTAAAGTTTTTAGCAAACTAAAAATTATTTCTAGAATATTCCTTAATTATTGGTATGTTTTTATATTGACAGTGGTTTGCACCAGGCAGTCTACCTTCTCTTACAGTTAATATGGTGTTTGGGGATATGCTGCAGCGTACATGTTTAGTTTAATAATGGTTTGTAATTTACCTGAAAACTCTTTCAGAGGCTACACTAGATATTTGGTTATCTTTAAAATACATTATTTATTAATACACAATATCCAAATGCTTGTTTGTTTCTTTGCATTTTAGTTTTAGATTTTAAAATTGTGTCTTAAGGCAAATATTAGAAAAGCAGAATACAGAATGCTGACAGTCTTCTGAAACAGATGTAGAGGAACAGCAGTTTTTGCTGAACATCAAATTGTGTTTTCTTTTTCCAGTATTTCTGCCACTGACCCTTACTGTTATTATGGTAAGCAAGGCTGAACTCACTAAGATGGTCTACTTAGAGTAATCTGGGTTGTGTTTTAGCAGCCTTGGAACACAAATCTTTATTTTTGCAACTGCATAATTACTGCATCAACTGTGGAAGTGAGAGATCATCAGTGCACTGTTATATGTTTTATAGTACAGCTGTAGATCTGTGGGCTTTCAATATTTTCTCTGTTGTCTAATAAGCTCTTTCCGAGCTGACAGAGATCCATGTAGACCAGCTAACTTTAAAATACTATACTAGTGGAAAAACAAACCAACTCAAAATGCAAAAGAGGAGGACTTAGCAAGAGCATAAAGCAGTTTCAGGGTGGGAAAAGGTCTCAAGACAGATATTGCTAAAGGTAGGATTTTCACCCCAAGTATGGAATTCTATGGAAGGTTTTTGTGGAAAGCTGATAATTGAGGAACTCGTAATGGATTCCCTGCTTATCAAAACATTGAACTGGAAAGATTTCTTTACAAAGGATTTCTGTGCTGTCTGAGGATAACAATCAGTTGTAATGTCCAAACTTAACCAAAGTTCCACTGATGCAATTAAAAAACAAAAATATACTCTAGGTTCTTTGCATAACAAGCTAAACTAAATATAAAGTCTACTGAAATATGAGGTCCCTGTCAAACAGTGATTTTATGCTGTGCTGCTACAGTTTACAGGGAAGGAAACAGATTAAGAAATTAGATTTTCTTTTGTAGTACTGAGAAAATGTCTCATTTTGACAGTCTTCTGATTTTATGCCGAATGAAATGGTAACTTGAAAATTGTCATCCAATTTAAAGGATTTAAAGGCTTACTGGAAAAAAAATTCCGAAGAAACACACCCCACATACTGTAGAATTAAATGTGTCACTTTCCAATAAAGTGAAAAGTACTATGGGGGTATTTGGAATTTGAACTCTTACAAGTACTATTACACATCCACTGGAGTTATCTTTGTTTCATCTATCTTTCTGGTCAATGAGTGTGCTGAGCAGGAAAATTTATCGTTTGTACCTCTCTGATCTAAAACCTTTTTATGAGGAGGGTGATGTTTACAATACAGAAAATGAAGGCCTCTTCTCAAAGTTGTCGAGAAAATATTGTGAATGTGTTTTTGATGCTTTAAGTGGGCATGTCTAGGCTTTCAAGTGATCTGTAGAGCAATCTGTTTCTTGATCCTTATGGTAAACAAGGTGGCCTGGTGGTTTGGCAGGGCAATGGCTTTATACAGAGCAAGATCATCTCAAGATAACAGTAGACACTGAAGGGGAGCTACTCCAATTAGCAGTTCCCAACTCTTAACTGTGAATTGTCATAATTTTCATATTTACTCTTTTAGCTGGCATTGCCCAGTATTTAGTTAAAACTGAGAAACTATGGAAATTATTTGTTTCTCCTATCTGTATGTAGCTTTTCCTTAAAGTTGAGTTGGAAACAAAACAGTGACTGAAATTTGAATCGAGTTTCTTCAAAATAATCTTGACTATCCAGGCTTTCTGGGGTTCTAATGCCTGAAGGAAACTGTAATAGGTTATATGGGTATTACTCAGTCGGAGGCAAGTTGCAAATCAGATATCTGTAAAAAAGAGAGATGTTTTAACCTATTATACTGTAAGGCAGGTTTATAAAGATTATTAGTGGAAATAGAACAAAAATTTATTTGATATTTTGTATTTCAGGTATTTTTTAAAATTATATTCTAGGCTGCTAATCTGTTTGAATTAGTCTTTCCCTTTAAAATCAGGAAAACACTTTTCTTAATATTTAAGCTTTAAAAATCATCTGTATTCTGTACTTGCATACTCCCATGTTCATGTTTATTACACCAGATTAAATAAGTGCATCCTTTTTTAATACTGTTTGACACATTCAAGGGTTTTCAACAATCATTTCCCTTGACTATACTTTGAAGCATGTCTTGCAATGTAGCAAATTCAAACAGGCATGAGAAGAAATGCTTTCCAGAACAATTCAAAACTACACTTAGATGAGAAAACTAAGTCATATAATATAGTGCAGTGTTGTTTCTCATGGGAGGGGAGTTTTTTTCTCTATCAGTTGAAGTGTTCTGGGAATCTAAGGTTAACTATATACACCAGTAGAAATGATTCAAGGAGCAATGAGACACAAGTTCATAAATAATTGCTGTCACAGTTTAAAATTATTTCACAAAAAATCCCCAAGGAGTTGTATTGCTCTTCATAGTTCTAATCTTGAAGTGATCCTTTCTATGGAAAGATTTATAAGTATAAATAAATTAGACTTTTCCTTTCTATTTCTGGCTCATTTCAGATACAAGATTTCAACTTTTTTTAAATTGTCTCAAAAGATTCCAAGCTTGCAAGATAAAATAAAAGGGTATTAGAATTTATTACTTTGTATAGTATCTTAGTTTTCTCTTTCTTGCATTCATTCTCTCTTCTTTTCTACGTGCAGTAAACACTGAAAAAAAATGTGGCCTATAGGTGGGTGAGGAGGGGAAGTGCTAATTCTAGGATTCTGCATGTTCTTTCTGAAGGCTGTAAGGGGTACAGAAGGAACTGGCAAAAAAATAAACCACCTCCCCATGAACTGAGAAAGCATTATATCAGAAGAATTTTGCAGAAGAATCTATGTAAAGAAGCTATGTAAAGAATCATAGCTTTTCTAGCAGAGAATGGCTTTCTGTTCCAACAAATCAATTCTTTTCTCTGGCCACAGCTGTCTAATGGCTAGAGATGGGTATGGCAGATTAGTTTGAAAAGAAGGAAAAATAATGGTAAAATTTTATTCCTTCTCTCACTGTGTGCCAGCTCTACCACTCATCTTCCATCCATCACAGTTCAGAAGTCCCTGAAGTCTGGTTTCTCCAGTTCACTTTTTTACTCCTGAGAGGACTTCAGATTGTACTGGTACAGATTGCTACTTGGGCGATATCACGCCAAGACTTCAGGTGGTTATCTCAACCCAACCCAGAGGTTTCCTCTTCCACTTCACTCTTTCAGCTATGCAGCAGCCCTGTTGCTTGAGAACCTCTGGGATTTACAGAAGGATAATCTTGCCTGTTATGGAAATTGCACAGTAAAAAACACAGGATATGAAAAAAATCAGTATTTCATATCCAGTGATTGGGATTTTCAGAGATTCTCTCCTCTGACACCAAAGCAGACTCAACACACTAGAAATAAATTATTACACAAGCTGGAATAGTTTTTGAAAATATATACAAAGCTCGCAGGACCGTATTAGATCTCAAAATTTGTGATGCTTTGCAAGCCAAGGTAAACTTGGGAATTCTCTTCATTGTAAGGCTCTCATTGATTTACTGAATAGATGGTACAGATTTTTAGATCACTTCCTTAAAATTTAAATGGACTTAAAAATGATCTCACTAAATGTGTCTAAAATATGTTTTGTGTTAAGCTCATTAAAGTACGAACAGGTAAGTAGGACCATGGAGGTGTTACTAAATTTCAAGTATTCAAAGTGAGAACAGTCAGCATCTAAATTATTGAGCAGTCATGTTAAATGAAGCTGAGTATTTTTAAGTGATTCACATGCAGATTGTTAAAATAGACACAGACTCTGCATTATCAAACAGGGCTCATTACTTTTTTAAAATTAAGGGAACAATAAGACCTAATTTTTGGAAATTAGGTGTGCAGAAAGTGTGTGAGGCTGATTCTGTTTTCTGACAATAAAATAAGTTCTGTAGAAATATATCTTAAAGAGCATTTTCATGCTTTCCATAATTTCATTAGTCATTAATCTACATGGATATAATTCTTAATATTACTGCAATATGTGAAAGCATAAATTTTTGCAAAATAAAACTCATAAGTACCTCATTGATGAGGAACAAAGTAGTTAATAATGCTGACAAGTCTAAGTATGTAGGTAAAATAGGCTCACTACATAGAGCTGAATGCAGCTCTTTCCATCTTAGAGCTATTGTGCCAGACTTTCTGCAGAGCAGCTTTTATATTGAAGGATTTTCTCAATGTGAAGACTGAGTCTCAAAATAAAGAATTTGAGTGAAATGACACAAGCACAGAAAATATTTTAGTATGGGAGGGTTGCTGGGGATGTATACTTTTTCATGCAAGTTGCTTCAGACTTCTGCTAAGAGAATAGGGGAATGTCACTTTATTGCTGTAACAATATAAAACTCTTCTGTACCCCTTATCAACAGGAGGAGTGGTGACAGGGAGAACTGTTAATCAAATTGAAAAAAAATTAAGTTTAATTTAACTTATCTGAAGTTATGCTAAACAGAGGCCTGCCTCAATGTCTGTGGTAATGAGTATTTCTACCTAACCTGGTGTGATCAAGCCATACAACATTATTTCTTGAGACTGTCATTCTTGTAACTGCTGGGCTTGGTGTTTGCAGTATTTTAAATGCAGTTGTGTGAAGGCTTTTACTTTTTTTTTCTCAACCCCAATTCTTCACTTTCCCTAGCCAAATATAACAAATATTGATTCTCCTTAAATATAAGTATATAGTAGTAATCTGGTTTTAGAGACTTGGTACTACTGTGGATGCAGACACGTGATCAAACAGTAATAGCCTAATGAGCTGCAGCGTTTAGCCTGGTGTAGTAGATGTTGTGGGTGTGACTGAGAGAGGTTTCTTTTGGACAGAAAAATTAATTTCAGAATACGTATGTCAGAAGTGTCTGATAAGTTTGAAGTAGCACAGTTCTTGTTGCTGTGAAACTAATGATGTTTGATTTGCTTCTTATGCTTTGCTATCAGTCCTGCTTTGGGCAAATCACTTCCACTCTGTGTTTGTTTGGCTCTGTAAAACACCGATACTCTCTATTTCCTTTGAATTCTGGTAAGTTTGAGGCAATACCAGGTTTTCTGTGAAGCTTCAACCTTTGTCTGGGGTTTTTTGTTGTGAAACTCCCCTTTCCCTTCTTTGTTATATGCAGCCTGCTCTTTTAGGGAGATTGGGCATGTTCCCAAGAGTGTTGCTTATCAAAAGTGCTGCATGGCAATACCTGAATTCAACCTGAGGTTCTCAAAATGCAAGGAAAGGGGTTTTTTTTTGAATACAATAGCAAGCAGGGACTTTCTGTCAGGGGGATTAATTATTCTGTAAACTTGCATGGTGTTAGTATCACAGGGGATACTAGTAATTGCTTGCAAAGTAAACGTGATTTTGGGGACTGTTTCAGCCACCGGAAAAGATATTAGTATCAAATAATGGCAGCAAGTTAGATGGCAGCCTATAAGTGTGTCTGGGAAAAAATTTGTCAGATTCTAAACTGGGATCATGTCCACAAATTTTTTTTTATGTGGAAAATTTATTATATTAAGAAACTACTCTTTATGGTTGCTTTGTGCCAGCATTCCCCCACCATGTGTGTGCACAAACATATATGCAAAAAATGTACCTATTCTAAATAGAATATTTAAGTATTCCATTTGGGATAATGTAGTCCTGTTTTGCTGCAAAGCTTCATTCTCAAAAAAGTACAAACATAATTTTACATGTAGCAAAGACCAAATTTAGTTTCTCATTGTGATATTATTCATTATTCCCTTAATCCATGGTTCTCAGATGACTTACGTTTCATTTTAAGAAAAGGAACCTAGACTGAGCTAGGGCCTTGGGATGGCTGAGACTTCGTTAGTCTCTATTTTGGAATTGATTTAGAGCCCATGTATAGTACCTGAAATATAATCAAATTTCTCACGAGATCTCTGCTCCTACCTTTTGAGAGCATTTGTACTTTCAAAATGAAATGCTGTAAAGCTTAAGCATTTCTTTCTAGTACCTGCAAGATAAGCTTATTCACAGCTTTATATGCGAGTCTGTGGAATTTTAGATTTCTCAGGGTTACTGTAGGGTCTGTGGCATTCAAAAAGGAAAGGGATGTTTTCCTTTTTGATAAAGCACACCAGTATTTAGTGTAAGGAAAAGCAACTGTTTCATGAGGTGTAATAAATGTTCATTTGTTTACCTCTTTGTTAGCCTCAATTTCCACACCTCTAAATTACCAGGGTAAATTAGATACATTGCTGCAGCTCAGGAAAACCAAGCAGTAAAACAATTGTATATACTCTTTACCTGTGAAATTACCTGTAACGTACTTTCTGTTAGCACAAATTAAGAGCCACAAGAAATAAGTTATTGCTCATATTTAAGCCTTGGCTTTCTGTGAGATTTGGTCTTGGTGAATGGCAGGCAGAAAAGAAATGGCTCATCTGAGCAAGCCACAGCTCAGCCCTGTCCTCCAGCTGGGTGGAATCAGCTTTTCCAAGGCCGCAGTTCAACAGCAGACTGAACCTGGCTTTAGAGCTCCCACTTCTAATCAAGAATGTTGCAGCTACATGATGGTAAGCAATGATCCGGTACAAACATGTTCTGCTACCTCAACAGTTTTCTGGGAATTTTGACAAGTCAACATTATTGTCAGGCTTCATGCCAGATTGACTATTATCTGTTCTACTAGAGCTGTCATGGAACCAGTGCAGAGCATAAAGCCATCACAGAGGCTACATTGTCTGCACCATCTAATTTGAGGGGAAAATGCAGTTTTATTCTCATGTCTAATACAAATCAAATCTGTATTGCAGTGCATGGCTCCAGTATTAACAGTGATGGAGCTCTAGCTTCAGAACACACTTTTTTCACTGTTGTCTCCTGGCTAGGAGTAGGATGAGCACCTATCCTTGCAGAAGGCCTTCAGCACTTCAGGCACATGCATACCTGCATGGTATCAAAGCACAGGGATAACACAACATTCTGGAAATCTCAGTGGGACAGAGTGAGTGATGTCTTGGGTTCGTTATAATTAATTGCCTTTTAACCTGTGTTCTTTATGTATTCATCACACCACGCCACTTTAAGTACCTGTCATATGCATAAAGTCACAAAAAAGATGGGTAAACATAAGAATGAAAACATGGTCGTTTATTTTGGCAACGTTTAGGAATTAGTAAATTCTGAAATTAGTGAATTCTGAAACTGTTGGAGTCCTCTGTTACTAATGAACTATTGGGGAAAGACAATTTTTATGTTGCAGCAAAATATAATTCCCATATCAATGTAACATGAAAATACCTGGATAATACCATGAAAATCAGTACACAGAAAATTCTTACCTTTGGCTGTGATTTTATTATGCTTGATCTAAAGGAAAGTATGCTTTACCTTCTGTTCACACTCAATTTATTTCTGCTTGTGTCGCAGACAACATTACAGCTGTAATGGAGTGTTGTGTTTTCTGTCTGAAGTGATACATACCTGTATGACTTGTCAGACTGAGAAATTTTTAAAATACCAAATTGAGTCAAACAGTAACTGCCTAGTTTTTCTCAGGTAGTGATGAAATTTACAGAGTAATGTAAGTTCCTTAATGGTGAAGACTTTTGCTTCAGAATTTGCATACAAAGGAGTAATAGTGATGACTGACTAAGTGCTATAAAGAGGATTTGTTGAAGCAAGTATGTGTGGTAAGGCCATGAGTTTAGCGTTCTTTAGAAATGTTCTATGGAAAATGGTATTAAAATCTAGATTTATAATTTCTCCTGAGTAACACATCATTGTAGGCAGTGATGTCCAGATTTTGCAGATGGTGAAAACTTTATTTTCTCCATCTGAGAAATTCTGAGACATCATATATGCTTTCAGCTTTGACAACATCATATCCTCATGCCCCCCTATTTTGTTTTTTGTTGTTGGGATGTAGTTTTTTGTTTGGTTGGTTTTGGTGGTTTGTATGTTTTGGTTTTCTTTCAATAAAAGGTACAGGAATGAAATCTAGTCTCTTTTTCCTTTCCTCGCTGCATAACCATTGTTGCTTTGCAGTTTGATCTTTTTCTTTCTGTGGTTCACTTTATTCTAATTTGGGGAAGAGATGTGTAAGAAGAAGAGCAGCAAATGGGGAATTGAACAGTTATGAGACCTCCTGAATGGCCCATGGAAATTATGGAGACTGATTTCTGCAGTCCTAGAAGCAGTCCTTTTCATTATCTTGATATTATTGCCCTGAATTCTCCTAGAGTGAAACAGAAGCAATACATCTAAATACTATAGAATAAGCAGACATAAAATGTACTTGCATACATCCATGCGTGTGCATGGTGCATGTATATACACACACATATATAAATTTATTTTCCTCCCTTGTTTGGGACTCCATTGCTGTTATCTCTTAGCGTGGGTAGTCATGCAAATTGTAAAACCACTGTACTACTTTTTTCTCAGCCCACCTACATTTATTTAGCTCTTATTTATAATAATTAAATACCATCTGCATTCTGCTTGGCAAATTTTAAGCAAATCCATGCATTTTGCATAACAGTGTATTGGCAGGAAAAGAAAACAGTTCATACTTTCATGTGACAAGTCTAGCTATTTTCAGTCAGTTAAGAGTTGGAAAGATATCTGTATCCCTTCTATGTATTTGGAATAGAAACTGTTTTATTTTGACTGAAAGGTGCAAGATTAATACACGGATTTCTGATTTCCCTACTGTGTTTTGTGAAGTGTAAATTATACCAAATTAAAGACTATTCTGGGTTGGGAGGGACCCATGGAGTCCAGCTCAAGGGAATGGTCTGTACAATGTGTGGCTTGACTCCACATAGCCTGGGCATTTTTAGCACCATGACCAACTGAGCAAATCTCAGGATCAAAGCAAGAGTCATCTTTAAAATTGATGTTGTTAAGGTTTCACGATCAAGTATGATAGCTTCCAAAAACTGTGCTGTAGATTTGAGTATAACTTAAAGATTCTTTTTCCGTTTCTATTTCATGTTAGTTGTTTTTGGTGGTTTTTTTTTTTTTAGTTGCAAACTGTGAATGAAATGGGAATGCATTTTTGGAAAGCCATTGTGAGGGTACACTTTCAGGGGTGGGTGGGTTTTCTATATGTTAACAAAAACAGTGTCTAGTAAAGTTATATGCATAGAACTCCAGGATGATTTTTTAATGGCAATACCTCCATTCTAAAGCAAGAGTAGAAAAACTGTAGTTTGTCAGCTATTAAGAAATATGTTTATGGTAAATTGGGACTTAACTCTACCCTTCAATAAGGCTTGAGTACTTTGTGAAATGGATAGTATTCTTAGTCAGAAACAGGAGGAAAATACACTATTAAATTAGGAAAAAGGCTTCCACTGAACCAAAGGTAATAAATTCAGAACTATTTGTATTAATTTAAGGAATAAATACATGGAAATATCATGGACAGAAATGCTTGAAAATAACAGTAAAAAGGATTTTTTTCCATTTCGTTGCTGTAATATCATTAGAGCAAGCAAACATGAATGTATGTCTCATGTGTTTGCATTAATGAAAGAAAATATTATTGGGAGAAATTAAATATATGACAAAGCAGCATGTTTCAATGAATCTTGTTTCCCAGTTCTAACAGTTTTCACTCTGAACATTGAGGATCAGTGGTATTCAACATAATGAAGCTATTTGCTTCATCTTTTTCAGCATTATCAGTGAGGGAAATAGGAAGACTTGGATATATTGCATCTACATTCATCTGTCAGGAGCCTTTATGGTCTTATTCCATTGTACCTGTTTCAAACAAATTCTACTATAACCAAGATAAAAATGTATTTTGCATGCACGTGTATAATTCATTTGTACAGTAGACAGATGCCAGCATTCTTAGCTGAGTTTCAAACAGTAGCCATGTTTAGATGTGGTGTTTGAAGGCATTGCACGTTTGCATCAATAGGTTTTCTTATCAAATACATGCCCTCTGTAATTTCAGAACTTGAGCATCCCTAATCTTTTGACATTTTTGCGTGGCATTTTAAGCATGTGATATTATTTACATTGTGGTTTAGCCTAATACAGGCTATATTGGCAGGAACATTATTATTGAAAACAATATTCCTGATGAATTCTGTATAAGTAGCAGAGTGAGTAGATATTTGGTATTTTAATATAATATTTTTCTTTTATGTGGTGCGATGTTTTTTTTGCTGTTGAATGAACGGGTGTGGTGAGTGTTTGAAATAATGCATGTTCAACCTAAACTACGATTTTGCTCTTTACTCTTACCTTTGTTTATTTACTAATAATGCTGTCTTGACAGATTGTGCTTTTAAATTTAAAACAAACAGGCCTTTTTTTGGATACTAAATGTGCTCTGACATTTCTGTACTATTAGGATGTTCTGCCTTCTACTGTCTGCCTGTTATGCCAGTTAGTTTCTCTTTTGGAACATGGAAATACTACTCTGCAATGTTTTTCTGTGTTCAAACTCAGATCCTATCATCAGACTTGATCCAAAAAGCCTTGGGTCTCATGAGAGAAGCATTGTGTGTGGTATTGCTCTGTTTATCCTTATTGGTCAATGGGTGTTATCCAAGTCCTTATTTATGAAGTAGCTCGTAATTGTTAATGGTGGAAGGTGTTTTGTTATCAGTTGTTTTTTTTCTTAAGGGAAATCCTTAGTTGTGACAATGCAGAGTGATGTAAATATTGGCTAGAAGTCCAGCCTTAGATCATTTCCAGGTGTGAGATTTTTAATCTGAACCATATTAAAAATGAGAAGCTTTAGGAGTGTCAGTAGCACAAAACAGAGTAGAAAAAGAGGGTAAATACTTGAAAGTCCCAAGTGAAATGTGTAATGTGTGAAGTTATCTGATACTAGTAGTCAAATCTGTGACTCTATGCCCATGGTTTTCCCAGAGTTTCTTTCAAATATACCTTCTAAGGATGTGTTTAAATACATGTGCTTGTTCTGGGTTTTTTGTTTGGTTTTTGGTTTTGTTTTGTGAGGGGTAGGGTTGTGGGTTTTGTTGTTGTGTTTTAGACATTTTTCTTTTTTGATGTAGTATCTTTTTTTGCCTTAAGTGGAGGGTTTTTTCAATAAATGCTGACTCTTACACAGAAGTACTCCAAGCTAACAAAAAGTGCTGTTGTTTCCAAATTATTGTTTTACCCTTGGGAAGATGTCTTCAGATTTGTTTTTCTATTCTTTTATATATTCAACTTTTTGCTGGTGTGAGTCCGATTAATGCAAAGTGTTTTGAGATAGAGATTAATGTAGTATATCCATGCAATTAGAGATGTTTTTAACAAATACACAGATAAGGCAGCTTTTTCTTCAGTTGCATTTGTTTCTCCTGAAACAGTTGCATTTTAGTGCTATTTCTAACAAAGCTACATCTGCTTTATATTCAGATTGTTCAGAAATACCAGCAAAATTGCTTTTTGTAATCCTCTAAAATACTGATGCTTGTGCTAAAACCCGTCTGTTTGTTTACTGGAGATTCATCAGGCCAGGTACAGATGCTGGTTCTACAAGATCTTCCCTAGAGTGGAGTTTTAATTAAAACAACTCTTTTTACCCCAGCTGTCAGTGCAACCTATGTGAAAAGCAGAAAGCTTGTTTTTAGAGAAGAGTTGAATGTTCAGCTTGTTCCAAAGTCTATAACCACAAAATGAAGCATTGAATTTCCGGCTCTCTGAATTCTTTTCTCCCTTCCTATTTAGTGCAAACTTTGTTTGCAGAAGTCACTCTAGAACTTTCTAAAGCTTGCTTTCTTCATGTATGTTTCACAATGCACATTGATTCCATTCAACTGGAAAGTATTTTGCAGGAAATTTTTAAGTAATATTTTAATCTAACCCCAACTTTATAGATACCTGAAGTTGTATGGTACCTCCTACAAGATTTTTTAGAATTTTACCTCTTGACCTATGGAGGAACATCTCAGATTCTAATTCTTAGTGAGTCAAGCCTTCCTTCAAGCTTGAAGGTAGTTGAGTATTGGCTTAAAAATGCACCACCAAAGAAGGTGGCTTGAGGAAAGAAAACAGAAACACCCTGTTTTCTGCATAATGCAAATAGAATTCTTATTTACCTGCCATCAGTATTAGTTAATGGAGAGAACTTAAATGAAATGTCTTGCAATCCAAACCAAACAGTTCTGGTTTAATCTCAGCTAGCAACAGAGCACCACCCATCTGCTTCACCATGATGGGAGGGAGGAGTTGGAGTAGAATTGGAAAAGTGACAATTTGTGGGTTGAGATAAAGATGTTTTAGTAGGGAAAGCAAAATCTGCACCCACAAGCAAAGGAGAACCAAGCATTCATCCCATCCTTCCAGGGGCAGGCAGGCGTTCAGCCATCCCCAAGAAAGCAGGGCTTCACCACACATAACAATGACTTGGGAAGGCAAGTGCCATCATTCCAAAGGTCCCCCTTTCCTCCTTCCTCTGGACCTTCATATGCTGAGCATGAGGCCAGAGGGTATAAAAATATCCCTTTGGTGAGGGGAAGTCAGTTGTACTGGTTCTTTCCTCTCCCAGCTTCTTGTGTGTCCTCAGTCTTCACACTGATGGGGTGATTAAAAGAAATCAGAAAATATCTTGACACTGTGTAAGCACCTCTCAGTAAAAACAAAAACATTTTTTTATTAATTAATTAACCGTTTTTAGGACAAGTCCAAAACATAGATCTATCCTGACTATTAGGATGAAAATTACCCCCACCCCAGCTACAATCAGCATTTGAAACCTAGGTAGCCCAAACTCCTAAAATCCTGCATTTCCCAAGTCCTATCCAATCTTCTACTCTTCCTACTAATGCTAGCTAGTCTTTTGTTTGCTCAGTCCAGCAACTAAGTATAACAAAAGTTAAGTACAACGGTGACCTTGTCCTCAAAAATGTTTACCACAAAAATAGATTACTGCAGTGCTACCAAATATCTGTGTTCGCTGTCATCCTTCAACTGCTGTTACAGTTTCTTCAGTTTTAAAAGACATGTATGAGACAATTTCTCTTTATCACGCCATTAATTATGTTCACTGCAAAAGTTATGGACTTTAAATAGTTTCTGCTATCAGTTTTTTATGCTTTCACTGTATACTGTGGGTCTGCCTAATGCATTTTCTTTTTTCTTTTGTTTTGTTTGGATTTTTTTGTGGGTGTTCATTTGTGTTTTGGGGTTTTTTTGGTTTTTTGTTTTTTTTTTTTTTTTTGTGGGGTGGGTAAGGTGATGAAGTTAGTGCTGAAGTTAGTTAGAAAAATACTCCTCCCAAATGTTTCATTCTATTCTACTCAAATACCTGTCCTGCTATATTAGCAATGGATCTGTAGTTCCTTTCTGAAACAATTGTTCCAGGAATCCTGTGTGACTGCTGTCTGCCTTTGATCTTTGTACCAGAGATGAATGGGAGTTATGTGTGTCATCTGTAAATGCTTTCCCTCTCCTGTGCTTAGCTGCTCTATGGCACTGAGTTGGTAGGTCCTTAAAAACCATGCTAAGTGTATTTTCAGATTTATTATTTATTTTATTATTCCTGTCTATGATAGCTGTGCTAACATGTCCTTATGAGTCCACAAGGCCTAATACAAAGGAAGAAAGACAACAGGGTAGAACTGGTGCAGCTGTTGCGCTGTCTTATACTGCCATAGAACCACACGTTGTGTTCAGAACTGTTTTAACATTGATCTGGTTCAAAATACCAAGCTTGGGTTCTTTTGTTGGTTAGTTTCTATTTGAATGTGTTGTAAGCTGGATAATGAGAGAAAGTCATGTATAGCTGTAGCAGATGAGAGAACAAAAAGCTGTGGCATTGAAGTTCGGTTTGCAATATCTGAAAGCCAAAATGTTGTAGAAAAACTGGTTCCCCCTTTCTTTTGAAACAGAAAACAGGGAAGAGCGATGGACTTGGCAGTTCTCAGTGAAGTGGGGTTTTGTTTTCCATCTGACTTGGCAAACCTACTCAGTTTTTGATCCCTACATGTGGTTGTGGCCCGGCACCTCGCCTTACTGGCCCTCATGCAATTGGCCTCGGCCTGGCATTCACTGTCCTAGCAAGGAGCATGATTGTTGTCATCTAGCTGTGAAGGCCTTCCTTTGTGCATGAGGACACTGTTTTCAGTTCTTGCTTTGCCTTCCTTTGTGCATGAGGACACTGTTTTCAGTTCTTGCTTTCAGCATATACTCTTCATCTGATAGTTCGCATGAAGAATGGGTTTGCAATCACTGTGCTTGTGCCAGTTAATTGAAAAATCCTGAAAGCACAGCTGAAAAAGACTCCAAAGCTCCTAAACATGGGCAGAGCTTGTATTCCTAAAAAAGTTTTTGTGGATAGAACTTGAGATCCTGCAGATGCCTGGCCACCCAAAAATTCCAGGAACTGTTCTCTCTGACATCTCCAAAGGAGTATTGTAATGGGTTGTTTAGGCAGTACTTATTTGCTCCCCCGGTTCCTCCTATGATTGACCAGTTTTTGAGGTCTTAAAAATTAATTTCATTTTGAAGAAATTAAAAATGAATTAAAATTAATTAATTAAATTGATTAATTAATTAATTAAAAATTAATTTCCCATGCAGCGCAACTGCATGCATTTATCTAATGTGTAGGAATTAGAGTATTTTATTTAAATTTATCTTGTTTAGTTTGGTTTCTGAATAGCTATGCTGAGTCTTTCCTGAGATCCTTAAGATCATTTGAAGAATGTGATTTTTTTAAAAATTTTTTTAGCTTTTATCTTGAAAATATATTTTTCAGCTCTTCTACACTTGTTGAATAGAATTGGCATTTGTACAATGCTTATAAAACTGTTTATGCAAATTGAATTGCAAGAAAATTCCTGATTTTTTTTTTTTTTTTATTATTAGGAAGCTGCTTTTTTTATAAGCAAATACCATTTGTAATTTTTCTTTTAATTTTCAAAGCAAGATTCATACACTAGAGACACAGGGCAATGCACTTTTACCCACGCACTTCAGCAGGTTTAGCATGATTGTTAAAGTGAGAATGTAGCAGAGGTTATGAACCCTCCTAAGTACTGGCCGGGGTGTATTATTTCAGATTTTAAATAAAGGTAGTTTAATTACTTTCTCAAAACATTTTAAACTGCCTGATTAATTCCCTTTATGAAGAAATTCTCTGAAATTATTTTTCATAGAAGCAAAAATGCAGTAGTTATTTACTGCAGACTATAAAGTAATCTCTAGAGAAGGTTCTTGAGTACGCATTGTCTAAAAGGAAGCTGCTTGGTTATTCTTTACCTAAGCTTTTTTTAGCACAGAATCTTCAAGATAGCCAAAGCATTGTCTTTGCTGTGAGGACCACACTCCCTGAACAGCGACACTCCAAACTCTAAGAAGAGCTGTGGTCATTTTTCTTCACTTCTGGGTGTGTTCTTCTCTACAGCAACTTAGGGAAAAAAATACATTTGGGGCAGGAATTCTTAGAAGCAGAGCAAGGAATGTGTGGCATTTTTAATGTGTCCTGCTTGTCTGGTGACTTCAGGGACCAATTTTGCCTTCAACATCTGTTTTGATTTTATTAAATTATTTTGTTATTGAAGACTGCTCTTTCTCTTTAGTTATAGGCAGAAACACATGCTGCAATAAGTCCAGCTCCTATCCATGTCTCTAAAACTCGTTAGAAATATTTTCACAGCACCTTCAGGGCCCTACCCTCACACTTTGTAAATTCCTGACAGCATGGTTAACTAATTCCCTTACCACTCCTCAGCCAGGTAGGTGAGGGAAAAGATTCTGAAGCTGCTTGGGGATCCTGCAGGCTAACCAACAACCTAAGCACCAGAGCTAACTCTCAAGCTGTTCTCCAGCAGAGGCTTCCTGTTTCAGCTGCTGATGGGGGAAATACAATATCATAAATATTCAGTATTTATTAAAAAGTTCTGAACACCTGTGGAGAAATTCAAATAGAATGACTGTAGAAGCTTCACTTTCACAGGTTAAAAATCCTAACTCTAGCATATGATGAAGCCCATACTTTTTCAACTCCGTCTTTATAATACTGGATATACAATAAGTGTATATATAAAAATGTAACTGTATATATAAAAATGTAACTGATTGTAACTGCAATCACCAAATTACATCATGTATATGTTTTAGAGACAAGATTTCACTTCAGAAGAACAAGGAAGACCTTTGAAAGAAAGTACACTCTAATAAGTATTCCCCATTGGGGTTATTTCAGAGAACCACCAGAATTTATTGTATGAAATCCAGTTTGTTGTGTAAAGGTCTCTAGACTAGGCGTTTTGAGGGCAAAAAGGCAAAGTAACTGTTGGAGTTGTAAATCAAAGGGTTTGCATGCATGCTGTTGGGTGAGTAAATTAAGTAATTTTGAGAGCAGTGTGTTCCTAAGGGTTGCCTCTTTCTAGATATACACATTGCTCCTAATGACACCTTTTTTCCTAAATTCTGGCTACACAAAGTTTCCAACTTTAGGAGAAAATGTAATAATAATTTTTTAGTTTGGCTCTGTTTCAAAACTACCTATTTATGTTCATGGGATGTTTAATGCAAAATTCACTAATTCTTGTGCTAGTTAATTTGTCACAGGTAAACTTTATTTTCTTGCTTACCAAGAAAATAGTGGATTTCATTTACTGTGGCACAACTTCAATGGGAGTATTTTGTTCACATGACTGCCTTTCCTAAAATTAATCTCAAGTGTTTTTAGGATTACAGAAAGGGACTTACATCTTAGCAGTAATGGGGAATCAAATCAGAAGTGCTGCATGAAAATTATCAATTTGAAAATTGATGAAAATTATTTGTATCACATAATCATTAAAAGAAGGTAACATGCATTTATTGAGAGTGGGTTTAAAACAAGCCTCTCAGTTCAGAAGGAGTGTTGGAGGATTCTGCTTCTATTAAAACTGTGACACAGCACAGCTGTCATCCAAGTTGTGGAAGACTGTACAGATTCTCATGAACCAGGGACTGCACTAACTAACCTCAGTTAGTTCTGTCTGTGTGTTCAGGCCCACTTGAAGTACCTGGACATTCAACAGTGGTTGGTTTAATGTCTGCCACTGAAATAATTCCAGAAGTGTTTCACTGGGACTTGGGAGGTTGGCACCAGCTCTGAAGTGCAATGTATCAAAGGAAAGGATGGGATGCTGGCTGCTACCAGCTCACTGTCAGTCTGCAGTGGGACTGCAACTTGGTCCAAATTTTACGTGTGAAATTCATTTACAGGTCTGGATTTGTCTGTCTCTCAGGTGGAATGTTGTAGAATAAAACACCTAAGCAAATAACAAAACCAAACCCAACCCCACTGACTCTGCCCCCCACACACAAAAACCAAAGTTTAGCAATTCATACAGTTATCATCAAACTGGGATTCAAATAGTTCATAAGCCTGCGAAGGTGACACTCCCCAGGACCCTGAGCTCCCACATGGCAGACATCTCCTTCCCCCACAGGACGTGTGGGCCACAAACACACCTTCTCCTCTGAAGATGAGATTTCCCCTGTTTACAGGTGTCTCATGTTGTAGGTGAATAATTTTTGTGTGCTGGAATTGCCCCTACAATGCACATGCTGGTGAGAAAGCACCCAAGCCTCATTTGCAGATAAGGGCATGATGAGTGTACCTGTGTTTTGTTGCACTGTGTGTTGTCACTCCTCCTGCTGGCTGCTGTCCCAGTGCCTGAAGGGAAAGGTGAATCTAAGCGGGGGTGACAAGGTCAGTGATTCCTGTCTTTGACAGAATCCAAAACAGGTTTTTTTTCTTCTAATAAAATATTTTATTCATTGCCCCTACTGTTACAAATATTAATTATTTTTTTAGATACGACTCCTTAAAACCATTTTGTAGTTTCGTGGTTGATATTTAATCTGACATCACAGGCTATAGTCTTCTCTAGAATTATCATTTTTGGGCAAATGAGCTGATAGGCAGTTCTGGATGATCTTTTCACATGCTCTTTATCCTGGCATCCCTTCTACATCAGCTGCTGTTACCCAGACCACACAGATACCACCACAGTAGAAAGCCTTGTGATTTTTATTATCCAAATGTCAGGGAACAGACTGAACCATAAAGGATAAGAGCAAAAGTGGATGAGAAAGGGTGCAGATCAAGACCTCTTCTGTTTCTTAGCAGTGGAGGTCCTTTAGGCCACCTTCTCTCCTCTTTTTTTTTTTTTT